>JABUQX010138203.1:0-41043 GCA_015478945.1 Trachelipus rathkii | reverse complement strand
GTGGCCCTTTGGTTCATCAGAGGAACGTTGTTCGTTTCGCATTTTAGCTGTAGAGCGCTTTCGCGTTTTCGTGCGCCAACTGGTCACTGTTGGTTTAATACAAACATACCTGTTATCTTATTGATTTGTGATACTTTATCGTGTCAAAAGCAACTTTAGTTTGAATCATTGTTTTCTTATAATTATTATAGTGTCTTTGGGAAACTTCTCCAGGATTGCTCAGGTTAAGTTTCCATAGACCTTCGATACCAAATGTATTGGGTTTTGTCAATAATTAACATTCTTCTCATCAAATTTTAACTTTGTTTGACCTAATTTAAAATCATACTTTAACTAGTGTTTGTACCAGATACGTTGTCATATTTATTAGGACAATAAATTACTTTCATATATACACAGCTATATGGAATTTGCTAAAGTCTATCAAACTTAGGTGATGCTGATACTTCTTCAACTAGCTAAAGACTTGGCGTGATAGGAGAGCTGGTGATGTTGGTTGAGTTTGATATTTCTTTTGAGTGCACGGTATATCCGTAATCAGTTTAATTAACATGGTTGCGTTGGTTTTAATATTTTTCTTGATGAGCCTCTTTGTTCCTTCTGTTTTCCTTTAATCTTACAAAGGTTTCTGACTTTTATCCTATTTTTGTTTTCCTTTGATACTAACATATGCCATTGTCAAGAGAAAAAAAGCTGAAACTATCAAACATCTAACATCAAACGGTTAAACATCAAACATTAAACACTTCACGTTCCGTTTTACAGAGGATATCTGTTTCGCCAAAGCCAATTTCTTGTTTGATGTTTAACTAACGATATTTGATGTTTAGCTTTATTTGATGTTTGATGTTTAACTATTTACAGGAAAAAGCTATATATTCATTAAATCTTTTTCTTTATCAAAATGTTTTCTTACATCTTTCTGTTTAATAAATATATTTTTCCTATTCTTTCTTTTAATATTACTAACCTCATTAACCTCTTTCATTCTTTTACCATTTCTTACTTAAAAACTTCCAATAATCTCTACATCACTCATGTCTCTTATTTATAAATTAGTTCTTTTTCAATGCTTTAAATATAATAAATATTTCTTCTATGAAGTTTGAATAACACTTTTCTAGTACTATCTTTTCTGTGATTCTTATATCTGCAAGGGTAAATTTTGGTTTCTAGTTTGTTTCAGCAGGAGAAATAAATTTTCATACCTTTTACTATTCTTCCTCGTATCATGTTTCAGGTCATTTTAATACTTCCAGACTTTCTTAATATAATTTTACTAATTAGGAAGAATATAATCCATTTCTTTGTTTGTTTGTAAAATCTGTTTTCCCATTTTACGATTACCAGGTTCATTAAAGTCTTTCTACTACGCCAGGCTTTCGTTTCATTCTCTGTAGCGAACCAATAGCATTCTATGTTTTCTAAATAGTTCTTGAGTTGGTTTATTTATAGCGTTAGGTCAACTATCTTTATCTTATTTTCTGAATTCGTTGCTAAATATATTATTTGAAGCACTCTGTTCTCCATTTCCAGTTTCTTTTTAATAGGGCTAGCCCAGCGTATTGCTGAATATATGTTATCGTAATTACCGTGCTAATTCAGGATTATATTATTTTACATGCTCTCTAATCCGCTTACCATTTGATCATCAGCACTGGGGACCATCACTCTTCTGTTTAATTTATGCTCTTATAGGTTTATGCAATGTAACGTTTTATTGATCCTAACCAGTCTTAACCTCTTGAAGAAGATATCCCTTTTTCGTGTGGAAATCACTTTAGTTCTGAGTATCAGTTTTTGGATTATAAATATAATTCTCAATTTTCTGGAACCAGTTTCGCGAGCTCTTTACCCCGTTTTTGATGGTAAACCCATTCCGAATCTTGATTTCATTCCCATAACTTCTGTGACTAATCTCGTCCTTTCTAACGTACTCTGGTTCATTTGGATCTACGCAATTTTACTCACTTGTTTTGCTAATAAATCATCTGCAGTTTCTCTTTCATGTTTTTATGTTTTTAAATATATTTTATATCATGTTGTTTGAGCCTTATCTAAACTATTCTTACCATTATATCCTTCTTTATCTTTTGTGTGCTCGTTACTTTGGACACCAATAACGAATATTTTCTATTCCTGAACGATCCGTTTTCAATATTTTCCAATTTAATTTTATTACAAGTAATTAAGTACATTTCTGGTGAGAGAAGTTTCTTTACTTAATTTATCCCTGACCAGTTTCGTCGCTTTAAAAATAATTTTTAGTTCATTAATATATTTTGATTTTCTTAAAGGTTAAGGTTATTAGATTTTCTCAATAATTTTCTTTATAGAACTTTTTCTGGCAGGTTACACCGCTGTAAATATACATTTATTTAGAGGAAAAACTTTTGGGTACATATGAGTCAAAAATTAAACGATCTCTTTGCGCTTCTCCTGGTGTGGCATTTTTATTTATAACAATGCAACCAAATGGTTCTTTCCAAACAGTTTCACAACAATTACGAAATTCTTCCCGTCATATCTAAATAATCATTAAAAATATTATTCTACGTCTTTTGCATAGGCAATGAGAACGACTATAGCACATTAGCATTGGATCGTATTGTTTGACGAAGAAGTTTAAAATAGTTTTGACTAATATAAATAAGAGCTTGTATTATTATGTCTTCCTCTCGTATAATAATCTTCAGCTTTGCTTTGATTTGAATCATTCATTATATCATCAAACCTAATAATTTTTCTTCTTGTTGTTCTTTTTCTTCTTCTTCGGGTCTAGAATTTCGGAAGAATCTTTATAATATTACCTTATATTTTGATTTTTTATTCTTTTGGTGATTTCAAATGAATTGATATCACCCCCTCCTTTCTCAAATAATTCAAGAACTTCGTTTTTACATATCCCTTGTAAATCCTAGATTTTAATTTATATTATATTCGTTAGATTTTCAAAACAAATAAATTATTGCCAGTAACCAATCCATAATTAACATTCTTAGTAGTAAATTCGTTTTACTGCATCCAGACTCTCAATAATTATAGCTCTACGGTTAAATTGGTAAAAAAATGATGTTCTTGATTATTTCTGCTATTCTCATCTTTCCACTGGATAGAAATGTTTTCCATTATTTATTATAAAGAAAAAATAATAAACTATTTTAAAATTTTTAACATTCGAGTAATAACAACGATCTTAAAATTATTAGTTTTAACGTTATTGCCATGAACGACCCCCTTTAATTTTGAAAAGATATAATAATTTTTTTCAAAGAGCGTCGCGTTTCGCGACCCCCTTTAATTTTGAAAATATATAATAATTGTATTTGCTTGAAAAAAAATTTCAAGGCTGCGGTTTTTCACCGCTTCCTTCAAGTTTAATTTTCTAGAAAAAAACTATATAAACCCGATCCGTTTATAAAAATATAAAAAAAATTTAAATATATATTTATTGTATTTTGAATAGACCCATGCCTTAAGGCATGGGTCTACAACTTAAAATATTTTTAAAAATAATTGATTGTTTAAAAGTTTAAAACTTCTCAACTTAGAGGTTCTCGTTGAAGGTACTTTAAAAAAAGTTATCACTTTAATTATTTTATGGCATCGACTCTACAGACCAGATGTGTCTATAAACACTGCATTATCGTTCATTATTTATTTTTATTTCTTGTATATATATATACACGTAACCTAAACTATACCAAAACTTATCAATCATAAACGGTTCTATTCTAAGTGTAGTTTTGCGCAACTATATTTCAACAATTTTGATGGACATTCTATTTTTTGTATCAACTAAGCTAAGAAGTTTGTCAATGTATTCCTATCAACAGATATATGTTATTTTTATTAAAAAATTTTTTAATTTTTATAATATAATATAAAAGAAGTTTTTAAATTATACTATAGTTTGTATTTTTTTTAATTTCGCACTACAATATAATATAAAAAATCAGAAATACCTTAAGGCATTTTATATATATATATTGAAAGTGTTTTCAAATTATATTTAATTGAGTATTTTTTTAAATTTCCTTTTCTAATATAATATAAAGAAATCCTGCGTCGCCAGGCGACAGGATTCTATGAAAAGAAGTGTTTTTAAGAATTATATTACAGTTTTATTTTTTTTTTATTTCTTTACCAATATAATAAAGAGTACAAATGCTAGCATAGATTTCAAATGAAAAGTGTTTTTCAAAATTAGGACTTCATTTGTATTTTAAAATTTCTTTCTGTCTGTAAAGAAAATCTAATGCCTTAGGCATTTTCAATTTCTCCCTCTTAGTGTTTTAAAATCTTATATTTACGGTTTGTATTTTTTAAAAATTTCTTTCATTAAAAAGAAATCCACCTGCGTCATAGCAAGAAAGCCAAGGAAGATAACGAAAGAGAGATGCTGTTTCAAAATTATCTTTACGGTTTACGCATTTTTTTAAAATTTCACTGCAATAATATAAAAAGGTATCATACCTCGTCGCCTTAAAATAGCATGAGTTCATCTCTATGAAAGAAGTTTTTAAATTATACTATAGTTATTTTTTTAAGGTTTACTCTAACTCACAACTAACATGCAATATTTTTATATATTTTAAAATTTTCCTTAACTCTAACATACAACTAAAATGTAATCTAATGTTGGCGCCAACTAACATTCTATAATGTCCTAAGCTAATGTGTTTATATTATTTTCTAATATATATAGTTTATCATCATTTCTCGATAATGCTTTTATTTTGTTTATAACAAATTATACAAATCTGTGTGTTTTTACGCACCGTATTAAATTTGGTTTCTCTAGGTTTCTTCACAAATGTACTTTTTATAATCATCAATGTTAATCGTTTGATTGTTATTTTAATTATACTGTAACTTTTAATTTTATTTCTTTCTAATGTTTATAGCACTGCGTTACATACCTTAGTCTACAAAATTCTAATTTATCAGTTTTCCAGCTGTTTCATCTTTCATTTACCCAATACCTTTTTATTTTTCTGAATACTAATTGCTCTTTTGAGTAATCATTTCTAAAATCTTCCGAACCTTTTCATTATCTTTATATATATCATTCACTTGTCTATAATAACCCTTATCTATTCTGTTTATCTGTAAATATGTTTTGCTTGCTCCTGTGAGTCCTTGTTACATCGTTTTAAAATAATTCACCTTAAAATTTGTAACATTTAAAATAGAAATTCCTACATAGATAGGTTTCTCAAATCTTAGTTTAGTTTTTTTCATGATCAACATTAAATTTTCAGAGAATATTTCAACGTTCAAAAAGTGGTTTATTTACTAATTATAGCTTGCTCTTATTTAACTAGTCTGGAAAAATACATCAACTCTATTTTCTATGTTTTTCATCAGTTTTACCACAATGCAGGTTGTTTTATTAATTTATAAAAATCTTTCTCAAATTCATTCTACCCGCCATAACACCTGCTTTCTCTGTGTTACAAGATCATCTGCTGTTCATCATTGCCGCTGATCAAAATTCTAACCATATAACATTTTTCTATTTAGTTAATCCTTACATAAACATTGGGTTACAAAATTATTTGTTTAACATGTAATACTTTTCTCAATTAGTCACTTTGTAATAGTCACGGAAACTTTATCTATTTATATTTTTCTGCTGTAGTGTAATCACTTTGTAATTTGTATTTTTTTTGTAAATGTTTTAAATAAATAATATCCTTTTTTAGATTCATCACTGATGTCAAAACATCAAAATCGTAAGAATTTCATTTAAATTTGTTGTAAATACTGAAGGGACGACTTTTAATTCCCTAAAATTCTTTAACTCTTGATTAATTAACGGTTTATTTTTCCTTAACTCTTGATTAATTAACGGTTTATTTTTCCTCAGTTGCTTCTTGAATTTTGCATTTTCTCTGAAGATGATTTAATAACTTTTCTTTTTGTGTTAAGTATCTTCTTTAATATTTGCATTACTAATCTTCAATATATTTCCTCTTTCATCAAAAACCAAAAATTATTCAAATCTAAAGATACGGCATAAAAAATGATATTAATGTTTGAAACATCTTACGTTTGTAAAGTTAATCCAGCAACTCAAGAGAAAAAAAAAAAAAAAGATTGTCAAAATTTTATGAAAAATTTAAAATAATTTATATTGACAATTTATGGGATTATTTTTTTTTTAAGCAAAACTTTTATTTCAATAACAATAGCTCCTGGATATATAATAATAGATAGATAATTAATAATTAATAATAATAATAATAATATAATAATAATTAATATAATATAATACATAAATAATATAATTCAATATAATAATGCAAAAATATAAATTAGTAAATTAATAAAAACATTTATAAAAAATAAAAAACAAGAAATTGCTTGTTTTTTGCTCATGTAAAAATAACGCTTGTTAATATATATGCGGTATATATATCCCATATATATATATATAATATACATATATATATAGTATATAATATATACTATATATATATATATATACTATATTAATTTATAATAATAAATTATTAATTAAATTATATACTATATTTATACTAATATATAATAAATGGTAATGGTGTATATATATCTATATATATATATATAGTATATATATATATAATATATATATATATTAATATAGTTATATATATATTATATATATATATTATTATATCCACGTATATATATTATATATTATATATATAATAGAGAGAGAGAGAGGGAGAGAGAGAGAGAGAGAGAGGAGATGAGAGAGAGAAGAGGAGAGAGAGAGACGACCCTTTCGTTTTATTTGCCTTTTTAAAATCGTTTTATATTTATTTTTAATCTAAAAGGAGTCAAAAACAGGGAATTTACTATTATTTTTTTTTTCCACAAAAAAAACTATTTTTTTTTTTAGCTAACTTGGTTTTGTTTTTTTTTATTATTTATTGCCAAGTTCATGACTAATAGTCTTGAGAAATGTTTTCCCCCAATAATTATACTGCAAAAAAACAAAAAAAAAAAAGAAAACAAACTCAAATGGTTATTAATTATTTATTTATTTATTTTTAATTTGCTAATGTTGATTTGGGAAAATAATTTTTCAAAAGTAAGATGTTCCAAACACTGAAATCATTCTTAAAGTCTTTATATAAAAAAAAAAAAAAAAATAGGAATAATAGTACCAAGCTGCCTACTCGCACTCTCACTCTTCATCTCTAATATTTAATATATATTATTATATATAAATATATATATTATATTATATATATATATATATATATATATATATATATATATAATAATATATATATATATATTATTATATATATATATATATATATATATATATATGATATATATTATATATCTATATATTCTATTTATCTATATATATATATATATATATCATATATATATTATATATATAATATATATATTTATACAAGCGTATAAAAAATTGCTTAAACCATTAAAATGATAAATTAAAAAGATTTATAAATAAATATATTTATTTACGATAGATTTATTAACGATTTAAAAGCTAGTGTTAATAAAGTTAAATTGAATTCAGAGAATTCGTACATCATCCATAGTTCAGTCGTAAATATATTATAAGTTTTAAATTAGAAACTTTATTGATACTACCGAGGCTAAAAATTCAAAAAAAAATAAAAAACATTGTCAACGCCATGATATAATTTTTTTGATACTGTAGTTGTTAACAAGCTTTACCCTTTAATTCACGTTACTCGGTAATCGCAATTCAGGACCACTTACTGACTGTTTTTCAATTCGTGTTCCCATGATATCTTTGTTAGAAATAAGGTTAATACGATTATTTTTACGGTTTACGAATAAATGTGAGGAAAAGGCCAATTAAGCTTTTTAGAATATTTCTTTTAGATTTAGCCATTTTTTACTTTGGAAAGTTATGTTAGTTTAGGTTATCTTGAAAATGTTAAATCTAGGATTTTTTATAAAACAAAATTATATTAAAAATAATTGAAATTACAAAATTAAAATTAAATATTAACAAACACTAAAAAAAAACTATTAAGCTCATTCGAAGAAATATATCATGTGAACCAGAAGCGTTAAAGTTTCAAATTATAAGAATTATTTCACAAATTAGAACAGAAATCAAAGATTATCTATTCCATCCTTTTCAATACTACACAAAGAAAATACTACATAAATATTGCCTACATAAATATTGCCAACCACAATTATCAAAGAAATAAAGGCAAGAATGAATTTGAAGTAAATTTCAAACGAAATCTTTTATAAATATGTTCTAATTTTACAAAATCAAAAAATATAAAAATAAATATTTAATTCTAAGTCAAAAAATGCCAAAAACAGCTTTTCAAAAAATTAAAATAGAAAAAAAAAATATAGGGACAGAAAAACATAGAAGAGTTAAACATTTTAAATTCTTCGTTCTAATTGGTTATTTTTTGTTAGGTAATTCTCTGTCGAAAGCCAAAGCTATTTTGTATTCCTTCATTTCGTCACTGGTAGTAAAACACCACTCTAAAACCTTGTCAACTAATTCTATGCTTCTATCTTTTACTAAAGTTGCCATGAGGTTTTTCATTGTTCTTGAATGAAGGAAGCTAACCTTAAATACTTCATAAGCATTTTTCGATGATTGGCACCATCTTATCAGAGTATCTGCTTCTTTCAGTTTATTCTTGATGAATAAATCTTTCAAATAAATTTCGGCTTCTAGAGATGCAATAATTTTTTTCTTCAAATCTACAATATGTTCCGGTAATAAAATGCATTCAAAAAATATTTCAGCTAATTCATACTTTCCATTTGTTATTAAATTTAGGGTAATGTTCTTTAGTAAGTTGAAAATCATATTTGAATCGTTAACCTTTTTGCAATGTTCAAACACTAACTTTAAATTATATCTATCAAAATGTGTAAAAGGATCAACCCTTAAATATTTGTTCATTATTATCATTATGTAAAATTTGTTTTGTGTTTTTTCTCTACAAACGAAACATTTATATTTTTCTGGTGCATCCATCCAAAACTGTCTAAATAAACACCTGTAATTGTAAACTCGTCCATCATATTTTTTATTTTTCTTAATAATTTTTATCAGAAGAAGTCCAAAATACTCGAGTCCTAAAATTCCCCACATTAGTTGCGCATACTTGAGAAAATGAATCTGAAATGGCCAGTCCAAAAGGTCTTCCATAACTCTATAGCAGTATCTAGCTTTAGATCTTCTAAAGATTTCAGTTGTTTCCGTTTCAGTGCATTTTTCGAACATAAACAAAAATAAATTCATATAATAATCTTTTGGAACCCATTTAATGTCAGGGCGACAATTATTTAACTCGCATCTTTCTGCTACTATTTTTAAAATAGAAGTAGAAATATCCGTTTTGTTTTCCGAGATATATGACAATGGAAAATGCCTGAAAGATACGTAGTTTCCCATCAAGATAGATTGCTTCTGTATAAACATAGGGAAATTTGTCAACGCTGATGAATTATCATGAAAATTTAAGCATTGTTCTATTAAAGCTGAATGATTAACCAAATCCATATTTTCGGCAGCGGTTCTAATATCCTCTTTTAATTGGTTAGGTAAATGAGTATAAAGTAGCACTGATTCGTGGCCGAAATAAAAGTTGCAATACATTCTGAATCGTTTATGATTTTCAATTCTATAGTCCTTTAATGCAGCTAAATAATCTATTGTTCCTTGTTGATTAAACAAAGATCTTTTAACAACATCTCGAGTGCACTCAAAAGGAACTCCAAAAGCAAAATAATTGTAATGAGCCCATTTTGAAAGTTTCGTACTAATTATAAGCACTAAACTGCATATTTTATTTTCCAATTCTGATAGGTAAGAATAATTTTTCAGAAACTTAAACGTTGCTTTCTCCATCTCTTTATTCCATTGTAAAATTAGACTTTTATCTTCTTTGCACATTTTTGGAGACATTTTTCCTTCTATAATATAATTTTTGTCTCCTAAAATTTGCTTGAATATTATGTCCTTAATATGCGGTCTAGTGCATACGAAAATGACAGTTTCCATCAAAGCAATATATTCTAACCCTATCATTGCGAAATCCTTTTTGGTTGAAGAAGTAAACACTGGAATAAAAAAAAGAAATTTATTTTTGCAAAATATTATTTATATAAAGTATTGTATGAAATATAATGAAATAATTTATAAATATTTATATAAATTTATATATATATATATATATATATATATATATATATATATATATATATATATATATATATATATATATATATATATATATATATATATATATAGTATATATATATATATATATGGCAAGGTTCGATACTTCGTCCGAATTATAGATACCATCATTATAGATACTTATATAAAGTGGGGTATGTTAAGTATTGTTTGTTTGTATGTGATAAAGAAAAACAATCAATGTTAGAGAAGGATAGGAAAAGTTACGCAAAATGTCATGCGAGAAAGAAAGAACGAAAGATAGATAGTTAGATAGATAGAAAGAAAAAGAGGAATAAGAAAAGATTCCTTAGAAAAAGAGGAATAAGGAAAGATTCCTTATAATTAACAAGTAAGGCGTGTTATGTTTGGATAAGTTATGCAAGGTTAGGTCTAGTTAGACAAGGAGTTGAGAAATATAGGTAGAATGAACGATAGATAAAGTGGAAGAAGTAAAGAGTCGTTATAATTACCAAGCCATGTTTGTTAGGTTAGCATGCTGGGAAAGGATAGGTTTGGATAGACAAGGAAATAAGAGATATAGGTTGAAATAACGATAGATAAAGAGGAAGAAGGATAGAGGTGTTATAATTAGCAAGCTGAATAACCGAAATGACTTAAGATTGTGAACCCTTATTTTAATTCAATTTACACATTTTGTGTTAATTATTCTATGAATTTCCCATCAAAACTTCATTTTAAGGATAGAACCAGACTTCAGGGGGGTTCGGGTCCCTCTCATGAGTGGCTTTACCATTTCTGATTCCTCATGAAGTCCTACGACATCCTTTCTCAAGCTTCCTCTGTTAAGCACTCCATGCGTTTCTCCTTTTTTCCTACTTTTATTTTTCCTTCAAGGACCCAATTTTAAGGGTGCTCGAACACCCTTTATGGGTTTGAAGCCTTCCTCATTCTCTTTCTCCTTACTCATATAGAATGACACCTCACATATTGTATTATATGTTTATTTCTTCAGTCGGCAATGCAACCCACTCCAGCTTCGACTCGTGATCCGACTAATTTACCGAATCCTTCTCCAACTCTGAATCCTTTTGAAAGGTTAAATTATTCGGCCCTAAATTCATGATGGTACTCGAAAACTAAAAATTCATCTTAAGGTATACGCTACCCCACTAGGTTCGTAGTTTATATATTTTATATATATATATATATATATATATATATATATATATATATATATATATATATATATATATATATATATATATATATATAGTATATATGAATAAGAAGATGAAGAATAATTTTGGCAGCATTTATTATAATGGACGTTTTTGGTAGAATAACGTTACCCCATCATTAGCACTGCAATTGAGATAAAAAAAAAATAATTTTATAAAAAAAAAATAAAAAAAATGAACTACTATAACAACTTTAATAAATGAATGAACACCGATGCAAATTTAAAATAAAGCACACTAAAAAAATACCTAAAATTGTTGGTTCCATTCATAGAGAAGGCAAAATGCAAACTAAAATTGACGAAAATTTGTTAAAGTCGGAAAACAAAAAACAAAAATTACTTGTTTGGAATATATATAAAGAAATAAGTATTTTTATGGTATGTACGCACAAACACATACACATACATAAATGCACAAACATATAATACAAAATCAATTAATGAGTGAAGATGGGGATAGAAGACAAATCCTTATTTAATTCCGGTTTTAAGTCAAAAATGTAGAGACTCTCAAGAATCTTTCTGTCGAGTTGATCATTGGCAGGGGATTGGGAGCTAAAGTTTTTATGTGCAATAGTAAAGGGCTATTTTGCATAAAAAACTTTATTCTCTAATTGACGGTATGGCCATGGGCTGCACACTCGGTCCAGCCTTCGCAAACGCTTTTTTATGTTTACATTAAAAAATTTGGTTTAGAGAACTGCCCACCTTGAATTCAAACCTTTTATTTATAGACGCTATGTTAATGGTTGTTGTTATACTTTATGATCCTATTAATGCCCCTTTTATTCTTAAACTATCTTAACAACCAACATACTAACATCCTCTTTACTGCCGAACATACGCAAAATAACTCTTTACCCTTTCTTGACACTCTTATTGATCTCAACAATGATTCCTTTTCCACCTTTTTAGAAGTCAACGCTGTCATTGCGGACCCGAAAAAATAAGAAATGTGATATTCGTACCATCCCTCAACCACATTTACAAAATCATTGCCGACATAATTGCCTCGCCCTTAAAAGATCTCTTTAACATCTCATTTTACACTGGTATTTTCCCACGGATTTTAAAAGTTTCACGTGTCACGACTACTCATAAAAAAGGTAATAAAACTGATCCTAAAAACTATAGACCGATATCAATAACACATGCAATTAGCAAAATAAAATACTTGAAAAGCTGGTATTAAATCGGATAACAATATATCGGATATATAATATATAATTAGTATAATATATATATATATATAATAATTAATATAATATATATATATATATGATATATATTATATATTATATATATATATATATATTAATATATAGTTATATATATACCATATATTATATATATAATATATTATAGAAATATTTTATAAGAGGTTAACTCCAGGAACGAAGATTCAATGAAAAATGTAAAATAATTTCTATGATTTTAGGGTAAATACATTAGTAAATGCTGGATTTTCAAATGTAATTTAATTAATATTAACAAAAAGTTAAAAGAAATTGATAATATATATATATATAGTATTATATATATTTTATATATAATATATATATTATATATAATATATATATAATATATATATATATATATATAGTATATATATATATATTTGTGCTTCACACCTATAGTCTTATAAAAATTAGTAGGCTTGGGGTATCTTTTTCAGTTTAAATTTGATGAATGTACGTAAAGTGTGCAGAGACGCCATGATAATAAATTGATATTTGATATTTTTATATATTTTATTTTTTGATCCGGGGTGGGGCCTTCGGCCCCCCCTCTATATCTTCCCCCACGTCTCCCGAAGAGCGGGGTGCCCCGCTCGTTATGCTCGCGGGTCCGTGGTGGAGTTTTTTTTAAGTAAAAATACTCCCATAAATTATAAGAAAAAGAAGATATAAAAGAAGAATAAAAATAAAAGAAACAGAAAAAAAATCAAATTCATGTTAAAGTTAAATAATAATAAAATAATAATAATAATAATAATAATAATAATAATAATAATAATAATAATAATAATAATAATAATAATAATAATAATAATAATAATACCATTTACCATTTATTAAATTACCATTTATTAAATTAGAATAAAGCAAAGCTTTACAAATTCAAATAACAGCAAGTACAATAAGTTACATTCGAATCTGCTTCACATAGGAGAGTAATTAAAATATAATAATAAATAACAATCCCTGTTATAATCAAAACTATTTAAATGCCAATAAATTCCCGTAGTAATTTTTTAAAAAAAACAGTATTTGTATTCTCTCTAAGATGACGTGGCAAAGAGTCCCACAACAAATGCCTTTATTAATACAAAAATTTTGATTAGCCATAGTCCTCGAGAAAGGATG
The DNA here is from genome assembly GCA_015478945.1 of Trachelipus rathkii. Taxonomy (NCBI): domain Eukaryota; kingdom Metazoa; phylum Arthropoda; class Malacostraca; order Isopoda; family Trachelipodidae; genus Trachelipus; species Trachelipus rathkii. Next base: position 27,251 of record JABUQX010138203.1, on the reverse strand, counting down.
CCTCAAAAGATTCAAATTACGAGTATTATAATTGTGTGGCCAATTTAGGCTGTCTAAATAATTATAAAACAGTGCGCCTTCATTCAGCAAATTGGAATGCATGAAGAGGCTAAGCTTAAATTTGTACAAATGACGAAGAGGCATGATACCTTTCTCTGCAAACATTTCAGCGGTATGAACAATATCATTGGAGCTAATATTTCTCAGTACGTTATTCTGTGCAACAATAATTGGTCTCAAAGCATTATCATTTGATCCACCCCAAGCCAACAAATGTAGGTTCAGGAATGGATAAATAAAAGAATAGTAAAGAGTAGTCAAAACCTTGGATGAAACTAAATTTCTCAGTGCAAATAGAATACCATTGTTTCTATTAATTTTATTACACAGTAGTGATATATTTTCATCAAATTTTAAGTTATGTTGTAAAATGTCTAGATATTTGGTAGATTTTACAATATCTATTTCAGTACCATTTAAATGAAGGTTAGCTCTTACATTAGGAGAGAGTGAAAAGATCATACCTTTCGTTTTTACAAAGTTCAAAGACAATTTATTAGCGCAGGTCCATCTGAAAATTTTTTGCAGCTCGTCATTGATAACATTCTGAATATTATCCAAATTTCTGCCCGAAGGTTATATAACTGTGTCATCTTCATATAATGACAGTTTAACACTGGAAATAGTTCTCACCAGATCATTAATATATATTATGAAAAATAAAGGTCCCAGGCACGATCCCTGGGGCATACCCGCCTCCACCACTCTAAGACCCACCCGCCTCCACCACTCTAAGACCCGATTGCAGACCATTCACTTGGATATATTGTCTCCTGTTATTGAAGTAAGACTTAATTAATGAAGTCAAGACAAACACCTCTAATACCATATCTTTCTAATTTGACAATAAGTGTATTTGTGTCAATTGTGTCGAATGCTTTGGAATAATCCAGAAAGCATGCAACGGTGTGTTCCTTCCGAGACAAGCTCTCACTGACATCATGCAAAAGTGACAAAACTCCATCTTGAATCCCCCTCCCCTTCACAAATCCAAATTGTTGACGAAATATAAAGGAATTTTCTAATAAAAGTAAATATTCCTGTTATATATAAGCTTCTCAAATACCTTAGTTATTGTTGAAAGGATTGAAATAAGTCTGAAGTTTCCGAGTGTATCACGACTTCCAGATTTGTGAAGTGGCACAACTCGCGTTATCTTTAAAATTTCAGGGAATATTCCATTTGATATGCATCTGTTAAAAAGTACAGAAAGAATTTCCCCAAGTTCACCAGTAACCATCTTTAAAATTCTCGCAGGAAGAACGGAGATATGGAAGCTTTTATCTTTTTATTTATTTTTGGTTTGCGCAATCTCAGTCGGAGTACAAGGCATAAATGAGAACGAGTTTTGTGGAGAATATATATTATTTATGAATGTATTAGGTATGTTAGGAATTTCAGTTCTCAAACTTGACGGAACGTTCAGAAAATAATCATTAAAAGATTCTGCAATATCAGACTTATTAAAAAAATTTCCCCCATCTTTAATTATACAATCAATTTCCGACTTCCTTTCATTTCCCAAAATACCATTGATAACTCTCCACATTTTAGCGTGATCGTTCTTTGAATCATCAATCTTCCTCTGATAATATAGCTCCCTTGAAAGTCTCAATGCAGAAGTAAGAAGATTTCTGAATAGTTTGAAGTAGTCGAAGGATATTAATCCCATTTTATGAAGCTTAAAAAGTTTGTTTTTTTCTAATGCACAACAGCAACTTATTGGTAATCCACGGACTTTCAAACGATCTTTGGTTGATCTTTTTGTCAACAATGGGGAAGACCTCATCCACCAAATCCTCCAACCGCATCACAAATCACGCAAATACTTCATCAATATTTCCACTATTTAAGCCATCCAAAACAGTAAACCTCAAGGACGCTAGTTCTCCCTTTAAAGTATTAACTGCTCGTTCTGTAATTTTCCTGATCCTTACTGTTTTATGGAGACTTTCGTTAGTCACATCTGTCACAGAGCAACATGTTGGATAATATTCAGACAGTGAGAACTTCAAAAAAAAATTCTGGAAATTATAAGGTACATTAGTCCATATGTGATCCAGTAATGTACTAGACTCTGCTACAGAACGAGTGGGAACTGAAATAAGCTGATGAAGATTTTTGGAGAGAAATATAGTTTCGAATTCCCTAGCGGCATGATATTTATTGTCAGCAAGCAAGTCCACATTGAAGTCTCCTCATAGTATAATTTTATTGCAAAGTTTAACTTATCAAGAAATAGATGGCGAGCATTCATTAAAATCAACAAGACTTCCAATTCTTCTGTAAATTCCACCAATCAAATATGAATCCCTGTCCACAGTCAATTCAATAGCTAAAGACTCAAACGCACCATTAACAATACCCAAGTCTTCGCATAAGTTAAATTCAGGTTGTTCTATAGTATATAGAAACCACCTCCGAAATTATCTCTATAAATATGATAAGACAAGTAGTTAAGGTATAGTAAAGCACGTTGGAGTACTCGTCGAGCCACGTTTCATCAGAATCTAGATGATTAGAAATTATTCTCTAATGGTTCCAAAATTTTAAGTTATTCAAATAAATTCATTTAAAGTTCTTTCTTACAACTACCTCTGTATGTTTTTGCATTAGAACATTAGTGGCTTCTTTTCTCTCAATTTCTGACCCTAACATTCGTCTCGGAGAAATATTAAACCAATGATACGAATTAATAAACCTGTATCAATTCTTCATCACCTTGTTCATTGATACTCGTGAAAGTGTACGGGGGGTTATTTGCGTTTCAGGCGTTCATTTCATATCAGGTCCAGAGCATTAAAAAATTATGAAGGCATTTACCGTCGTTGTCAGAGTACATTTTTGGTCAAGTGCAGGTGTATAATTGTCGTCAGTTTATATCAGTTGCATCATATAGGTTCAGGCCTAAATGTGTCTGCGCCTCTTAGCTTTACAGAGTCGTAAGAAACATGAAATATGGATAGTAAATTTTTTATGCAGCTCAGATCTGATGATACCATTCCTTAAAGACATCATTCTGCAAATATCATTATGATATCAAACATCTTAGGACATCATATATTTCACTTTTAGTAATTATCATCATCTACGATCTTAGTGATCTGAAAAACATAACTAATTAATCGACTAGGGCGTATTATCACAGAGCTAGGCAAATAATAACTAATAATAAATAATAATAATAATAATATAATACCCATAATAATAATACCGGTTATACGTAATAATAATAATTCTTTAAATCATATCATAATACATAATTTAATAATTAATAATAATCATATAATTACTATAATAATAATAATTAAGGTATCTAATAAATAATCATATATAAAATAATTACACATTTATCATATTATTAATGCTAGCATTTAAATATATTTAGATAATAAGGATATATTTAGGGAGAGAAGATGATGGATAATTATATAATTCAATATAATTCCAATAATTAATTATAATATACATATAAATATATCTATATATACATATGCATTAGATCGCAATAAAGTTTCAGATAGGAACAAGACAAGTTCTGCTTAGTGAATAATATAGTTTAATAATATTAATATTAATGCAATAATAATAAAATAATATTAACAATATATATGTTTCAAAGATATATATAATAATAAGTCATTAAATTAGAATCAATTAATAAAATAAACTTAACAAAGATAATAAATGAAATATATTACTAAAATGACCATCTATTATTCCTAATTTATAAGATTAATAATTAATTAGATGAATAAATATTGGATAATTAGTTATAATAAAAGCTTAATAAAGGTTGCCCTAATATTGGCTGGTTTTGCGTCATCTTATAACAATGATCAAAACAGCTAGGACGAAAAAAACCAATGGCTCAATAATCTAAATTATTCACTAATCTGATTAATAGATTTACAAAAGACAAGTACATTAATTTTGCAAATTAAATAATATTTATCACTTACTATGAAAGATGACTTCTAATAAACAGTGAATGACTAATGGACTATAGCATAGAAACCTATAAATTAATTCAATGAGCTCGCTAAAGGTAGAGTAAAATTACGTAATAATAAATGTAATTAAATTATCTCTCCATCAAAAAAATCTATATCAAGCGATCTTAATTTATCAAGAGTATAATCCCACAACTCAATAAGTTTATCTGATTAAGCTAAAGTAAATACAGTTAACTTAAATAATCGTAATCAATTACTATTGATGAATAATAATTACATAATAATAATTAAATAATAATAATTAATGAATAATAAAATCATATAATATAAATAATGTTAATACTATTAATTCTATGGTTAATAGCATCATTATTACAGTATGTTCCAAGATAATGAGTAAATATATAAAAGAATAGAGTTGTTATATTTATAGTATTTACGACATTTACTATATATAGAATATGACAATATACTTCAATCATGGAGCTAGCAGAATCAATTCCACACAGTTACTCTGACAGTCATTTGCTTAACATTGATGCCATATACGTTTCATGACAGATGTGACTAAACGAATAGTATACATCAACACTATTGAATAAATATAAAGAACCAGTAAAAGATTGATGACAATAATCAGAATAGGAATATAATAAAGATACAGTAAAGCAGATTTTTAATTATACTTTAAATAGGCGAGTAGAAATAATATAGACACTCGAATTCCAATTTTAGGAGGTTATATATTAATAATACTTAGTTGAATTCAGATAATAGGAGTCTTAATATAATATTTAAAGTAATACGAGTAAATAAATATATTTTGATGAAATAAATATCTTATATAATTATTATTTTTCGGGATTTGTGATGCGGTTGGAGGGCATATATAGGTTCTGAGATCGAAGTATGACAACAAATTGTCTACATACTAATCCAGAACGATTATGAGTGTCTACAAAGAAGAATTCAAGGCAGACCATATAACGATATGTTGATAACGCTCCTATATATATTAAATCTATATGGTAAAGAGTTCCGTGAAGGAATGTTAAAATAATAATGATAATAATAAATAATAAGTATATGATATGATTCATTAATAATGTAATAATGCAATAAATTAGAATAAGTCTCCGCATCAACCATTCTATGCGCCTTATATAATTAATGTAAAAATCTTCAATAAAAAATTCAGAGTTGAATAAGAAATGAATGACCCCTCACTCTAAACACAAATCTCTTTATACTATTCAGATAATAAATAAATATCTTAAAAGCTATACACACTATATCTCCAAGCCAATATTCTCGAGATCCTTACTAGCTGAACGTAGCCTATAATTGATGCGCAGAGAAGATGAACATTTGAGATTGATATTACTCTACCTGAATGAGCCTGGAACATTTACACAGGTATTAAAAATCGAAATTTCAAGTTAAATCCATATGTAAATGTTAGAAAGGAAATTTTGGAGAAACTATAGAAATATTGATAATATAATAAATTAATTAAGATATGAAATGATAATAATAATCATATTTTTAATTAAATAATAAAGTGATAATTGTGCAAGAGAAAATTACTTTATATAAAATTGAAATATTATATTATCTAGTAAAAAGTTATCCAGAGGTCAAGATTTTAATGAGAAAATTGCAATTCCTAACATAAATTAATCCATATAAATACAATATACTATAAATAATAATTACAAACAATAATTTTATCACCCACAAAAACTACGTTATCAGCAAAAATTGGATTAATGCTCATTAGTTACTCCGATCTGAGGATTCGTTGGAATATTCTAAATAAAATTAAAAAGTTATACCAAAACACGTATTATGCCCAATAACTACTACGGAGCTCTATCCTTGACCGAGATTTTAAAGAATAGGTATGTTCATGGGTGGATCTGGGGTGAATATCTCTGTGTTTGTTTTCTTTATAACCAGAGAGCCAATAAACATAAGCTGAAGCGATATATCCCTTAGATTCATTATATAATAGATAGCGAGCACGAGAGAGTGACATTCCACTTCTACAAATTGCGACAGTCGTTCGAGGACATTAGATTCAATCCGGAACATATCGAGACTTATGTCCTACAATCCTTATTCAACAATCATAGGTATTTGAAGAATAATGACGTATATGGTAATTATATCTTACAAGACTTTTATAAAAGCCACATATAGACGTTGATAAATGAAAAATTATCTATTCTATAGTATCAATCTCAAACTAAATATATATGAGATTTTAAGTATGAATAGGGAGAGGGGATTAGATGGAGTTGTTGTCAATTTTGCACAATGATATAGTCAGATAGAGAAGATAGACCTGATATCTACGAAGGAAACGACAATCACATGATGATTGACATGCTTTTCATAGGTGGAAATTTAATTCACCATAATAAGCAATATCCGAATACATACTAAATACTAGAAATAATGCACACAAATATAAAACACTTATTGTTAATAAATTAGAGTAAAGATACTGGATAATTTAGTAAGGAGCTGTAGTTGTACCTGTAACTTCGCAGATATTATAATTAAAGTTCCTTTACTCCTTCAACAATATAAGATGATACAATATACAAATATCCAATGATATGAATGGTCCTGCAAGTATATCAGTGGAGTCTATTAGAGTGAGTCATGAGATAGGAACTAATGGTGAGGAGTGGTGTATAGTCCCCAGAGTGGATCAGTTATGCTCTGGGACAAATGTCATTATTTATCATAAATATTATAGAATATAATTATTTTATAATTTTATAAAAAATTTACCTAATTAAATATTAAAATTCATATAGATTAGTGCAAATAACGCTAATATAGAGAATTGCCACAATAAAAGAAAATACTCGAAATTCGTTGTTTTTCTTTTATCGGGAAAATTTTCCCCCCTATAAACGGCGTCATCCTCTTATAAATGTCCATATATATTATATAAATTAATAGTATATATATGAATATAATGACTAGTCGTATATATATAGTAGGAAGCTGGTATATTTATATACTATATAATATAGTATATATATATATATTATAGGAGGATGCCATACACCCTAGGCTACAAAGATCCAAAATATCCGCACAAGACAAAGGGCAATCTTATGCTGCAGCAGCGCCAACTGTTCGCGTGTAAATCTACCTACACAACTCCATTCCAGTAAAACTCTTCCCTTCATTTCTAGCGAGAACCCAAGCAGTTACCTGCAACACTGCTCACCTGACATTGCCTGTTTTTAACGCGACTTCTCAAATAGTCTAGAAAGGAGTCCTTGATTCAATGCTCCCCGCTTCAAACTGCCATTAGATGACCCTAATTCCGAGTACTAGTTTTCAAAAAATCAACAATGAAACTAAGTTGGTTCAACCAATACAAAGCTTGGGGAGCATTTCCAGTCAAGACACTTTGTCCCATACCCTAAGACGAGTTCGCCAAACTCATGTAAGAAGCCTACTTCTATGTCACCATAAATATGTTCTCTCACCAATATAATTTCTTCGAAAAGAATCGAGGTTCCTGTAAACACGAAAGAAAAGATTCAAATCGACCCAAGCTAAAGATTATATCCGTGCTAAAATACAAAACATCCGAATTTCTAAAGCAAAACATATCCGATCGCCGCAGATGTAAAAAATGCAACTCAAAAGAGACTGATCGATAGATGGATGTGAATGATATATATATATATAGTATACTATTATATATATATATCATATAATATAAATATATATATATATACTATATTATAATATATATATATATATATATATATAGTATATATAATATATAGTATATATTATATATAATATATTATAATAGTATAGTAAAGTCAAGAGTACAAATACAACCTTTCTTAGCAGACGAAGACTCCTATCTAAACACCTTAGACTGCAAGAGTGTCAAACACGCGCCCATTCAGGTGCTTTCCCATGCGCCCAGCCCATGACAATTTAAAAATTTACAAGATATTCTTGGCCGAAAAAAATCAATTATTACTCATTATAAGTATATAGTATATAGTATATTATAGTAGGTAACTCCCATATGATATAGTATATATATATATATATACTATGATATTATTATAATAGATTATAGTATAATATATATATATATATATATATAGCAAGTTCTTGTCCTTTAAAAAGGAAGTTACATAAAACGACATGATATCGGAAAAATCGCCCGAAAGCCGCTGGCCTCGTGCAGGCCCATTGCGCTGTTGTAGGATGTTAAGCTAAAACCTCCATATTACGAAAAAGAGCGGCGAGAGTTACCACAAATTGCTTTTTTTGTATCATGTTAATTTTTATATGTTAATTTTTTTAACTTTTTTTTAATTATTTTTTTAAATGGGCTCGAGCCCGACGGAGGGGACAGAGGGGGGACGAAGTCCCCCGTCGTCCCCTGATTCGTGAACCCCTGACTCTTTCCTCTTAGATGCTAATCTTGGTGTATTCCTTTAGTTTAAAAAAAAAAAACTGTTATTGGCAACTATGAGAGCAGTATGCCTTGAATAATTGAAAATAAATTCGATTAGATCGTTCGTTCGATTTATATATCGGTTAACTTCCTTTTAAAGGACAAGTTCCCTATATATATTCTATATATATATATATATATATATATATATATATATATATATATATATATATATATATATATATATATATATATATATATATATATATATATATAGTGGCTTAGAGAGACCGAATGGTCAAGACGTCCTTAAAAGAAGGCTCTGAGAATTTGTTTTGTTAACAACATTGATAAGATATTAGGACCTAAATGGTCAAAAAGTTTAAGAATTCAAATTAAAATAATTTGTGACTTTTATAATCCGATGATTGAAGAAACTTTGAAAATATAAGTATCTTATAAAGACTTAGCATTTTTTATATTGTGCGACTCTTGAATTTGACTTGCACCGATTTGGACTTTGTGAATAAAACTTTATTAAAATTTATAAGCTGACTTAAGCTGTACGATCTTTGTATTTGGAATATCAACACTCGATTTAAACTGTGTAACAAGAATTTGATAATGTTGATAAAATTGTAAGCTCAATAGAAATTACACAATTTGTTTTGTACATTGATGTTTTGTGTTGTGGTGTTGGGTTCGATCAATGTGTGGACTTGATTTATATTACCTAACATAGCAAACTATTTAAGAATCCGAAAAAACTAACATCACTCAATAATTTGGTTTTAAGTTTAAAGAGGTGGACTCGTATCTTTAGTAGAAACCATTTTCAAGAAGAGAAAATATATACAAAAATAGTTTGTTGTAGTTGGAATTTTTGTTAGAGTTATACAGTAACTTAGTGTGGAAGTTGAATTAAGGTGGATTTAACAAGAGAAGATTTGCAGGCATTTGAGTAAACTGTTTAGAAGAATTACAGCAAATGTTGAAGTCATACATTATAATTGACTCGATCAATGTGTTGGACTTTATATTACCTAACATAGCAAACTATTTAAGAATCCGAAAAAACTAACATCACTCAATAATTTGGTTTTAAGTTTAAAGAGGTGGACTCGTTTCTTTAGTAGAAACCATTATCAAGAAGAAAAAATATATATAAAAAATTAGAAGAGGAAATATATATAAAAATAGTTTGTTGTAGTTGGAAATTTTGTTAGAGTTATAAGTAACTCGGTGTGGAAGTTGAATTAAGGTGGATTTAACAAGAGAAGATTGCAGGCAGTTAAGTAAACTGCTTAGAAGAATTACAGCAAATGGTGAAAACATACATTATAAGTAACTCGACGTTTATTTTATAAATTGTGTAATATCATAAGTTTGGAGATAGTTTATAACCACCCACGCAATATTTAATGTGCTGCATTTTTGAGATTTCCACTTAGAGGTTAAAATAATAATAAAAAACTCTTAGGACATGACAAACCCAACATGAATCAGTTTGTTGGACCTTAAGAAACATATACACCAATTTATAGTAACGCCCTTATTCATGTATACCTAATGAACATATATGTATAATGTGTCGTATGTGTGTGTATGTGATATATATTGTATATGTCATTATATATGTATATATGTGTGTATGTATGTATTTATATATATTATCATTGGTAAATACAGGGTTTAGGCTACACAAAACATTTCCTATTCTTTTAACGTATATTTTAACGATTGAATTCAATGGCAATGACGGCTATCCCGGTGCTAGCCCAGTGTTGGGAAGCACTAAGGTGGGCGTCCCGTAAAGCGTACCAGCCTGATTTGACTTATAATGATAGGGGGCGAGTAGGAGGGAAAAAGATGGCGAGAGAGTGAGTAATCTGCGATGGGGGTATGTAATGTGAAGGCGTAACACGCAGATTGGAAGGGGAGAACTGGGGCTATGTCATTGAGTGAAAAGAAGGTGATCGTCAGGGAAAAGAGATAACTAAGTGAAGGAATGAAGTGAGTATGGTCATTTCGGAAATACAACGGTGCCTTATGGCTATCCGGCCTCGATGAGCCGACGAGAGTGGAAGAGAACCGGGTGAGGGAACGAAGTGGAATATGTTTATGAGAAAGAGAGTGGACAAGGTGAACTGTTGTAAACAGGTGAAGTTCTAGGATAATTGCGCTTAAAAGTGTAAATTCGGGGGGAAATGACTGCGATTTGATTTGACATCATGACTACCAGAGAAACTGATAGACCAACAAAGCCGCGACAGGGACAGAAGAAAAGTGGCGTAGCATTTTTGATATGAGTGTTGGAGTAAAGTTTTGAATAGCTCGAGACAATTGATCTATTGGAGAGATCTTAAGCAGGCAGTTGAAAGGTAAGGACCGTAGGAAGAATAATTCAGACCTTTTGAGCGGCTGGACGCAGAGAATGATAATGGAGAAAGTCTGATAGAGTAATGTGTCGAAGAAGAATGATAGTGTGGAATACTTGGTTCAAAAAAACATAGCCATAAATCAAAGTTACGATGGAAGAGTGAAGAAAGGGGGAAGGCTGTACAGATTGGGTTGTAAATGGAAAATAGAGTGAGAGTACTTAGATGTAACATGATATTTTAGAGGGCGGGAGAGGATCACGTCACTATTTTGGTGATTGCCGAGATAAGGGTGGAGAGAGTCTGACGGTGAGGGAAATGGGGAGAACAAGCAGGACTGAGAGGAATTGAATAAAGTGAAAATGGGAGATCACGTAATGTAAGAGGGATTTAGGACAGGTATGCGAGACCAGTGGACGCAACGTGAGAGGGAGGAAATTGGTACGTGGACGGGAGTGGAAGAGATTTTAACAGGCCAGTAACTGCTGAACGAGGTTAGCAAAGGGCTTTTGGAAGTAAAAAGGCACGTGGACTGCAAGCCAGAAGATAAGGAGCAGTGATCGTGAGCTGAGAGCTGAAGGACGTGTTTGAACAAGCAAAAAGGTAGGCTAATGTAAATATTTGGCACATCTGCACATTAGGGAGGAATATAGAAGGGTTAGAGTGGAACCAAAGAGGCGGGATGAGGCGAAGAGAAGAGCAAATAGAGAATGTGTAGGAAAGTATCGGAAAATTTTTGATCGGGAGCGAAGTAAGACCTGATCTGAAAGAGCCGTTATAAAAAAACACGGCAAAGGACAGGAGGTTGACGAGCAGTAGACGCCGAGGAGTATGGGGATTGCGATGTGAGGAAGAGTAGGTGGAAAGGGGGGGCAGTAGTTACGTGGACTATTGAATGGGAAGGGTACAGGTGGGGAGCGGGAGAAGATATGAAGACGTCGTGCAGGATGGGAAATCGACAGTAGGGGAGGAAGGAGAGGATGAACCTAACAAATGCGAGGAAATTATTAGCCTCGTGCACCATAAAGGAACAAAAAAACAGGAAGTCCGCAGTTCTGAGATGTGATGCGAGAGGAGCCAATGGAACATGTGGCAGAAGCGCAAGTAAGGTGGAGAATGTTGCAAGCATTAGCTTATGAACAATCATGTGGAGAGGAATCGTGCTGATGTTGAAGTATCCACAGATTGGGAGGGAATGATGTTTGGTTCCCCCTGCGATATAAGGGGAATGGCGATAGTGATGGAATGCTGGAAATATAACGTGCTATCATGTCCTCTAAGTGTGTAGCGGAAAAGTCGTAACGGAAGAATAAGTTCGACTTGATCGAGAGTAAGAGGTTTGAACGGATGGAGAGGAAATGGCGGGAAGAACCAAGGAGGATTTAGGGAGAAGAGGAATCTGTGGACTCAACAATGTTCACACAAAATAGACTTGTTATAGCGAGAAAACAGTATTGAAGAAAGGGAAAGTAATGGATGTTTTTATGATATTAGAGAAAGTTGATAGCAAGTGCCAATAGCGTGTGCAACTCGTTGGAGTGGTGAGCCAGCAAATGGTGTGGCGTGGTAAGTGGAGAAGATATTAGGTCTCTTTATTATACGAATATAACATGTGTGTGAGCAAACTCGCTTGGAGGGAGCGATTGAGATGTTGGGACGGTGTGTGATTGTCTCGAGCAGGCAGTTGGTCAATGTCGCCATGGCTATACATTCTGTTATACTGGAGAGTGCTGCTGCAGCAGAATTGAGGAGAAGACGGGCTGGAATTGTATGAATCGGAATGAGTACCCAAGGAAGTGAACCCATTGATACCCTGTTGCGGATACTGGCCCCTAGTGGCGAGAACGCGGAAGGCCTGCAGGTATTTTGAGGAGATTGAAGGAATGTGTGTGACCAAAAGGGAGCTCTAAAGCTAAATCCCAAGAAGAGCTAAAGTGCTCATGTTAGAGGACGAGAGGAAATGAGCAGGCGAGAGGGTGCAGAGTTAGAGTAGGAGGGGTAGTATTTGAAGACACGTAAGATTATTATAGAATTTGAGGAATGGAGTATGGGTTAAGGGGGGGCATGAAGCGAGGAGATTAGACACATAGAATAGGCTGGAAGGAATGAGGGCTACTTGAGTGTCCTGAGAGAAATATAGGAAATGGGGGAATCCACCCCAGAAAGCTAAACACTGAGTACTTCGAAAAAATCCTCGTGTACAGTCGTTGTCTATGGGTTAGTGCTGAACGTGGGGGTTTAGAATGCCCTAGTCAGGAAAAGTTGAATATTTGAGATTAGGGGTGAGACGGTTCTGTGGGATTACGATAGCGGAGAGGGCATTAGGAATTAGCCGGGTGCGTGAATGGAGACGGTTTTTGATGGAGAGAAGGTCCTGAGTGGGAAGAGCCCGGAGAAGGCAATTAAAGAATGCTAGTGCCCAGTTCGATGGTAGGAGGAGAGTGGTAGTAAGATTTGGCAGAGGTCGACGAACGCGCATAGGAACTGAGAAAAGTGCCCCAATACGATGCAGAACCAGATGAAGAGAGGTGCGAAGAGAGACTGGAATAAAGGATAGAATGACAGCAAGTGAACGGTAGGCATGCGGGAGGATGGAACGGCGCGGCCGTTAGGAGGCTTGCCGCGAATAGCCAGGGAGTAGGGAGAGATGCTGTGCTCCCGTAAGGGGACTGATGAGTGTGAGTGGAAAGGAGGGCAGCGTACGACACTCTACCTGCGTCCAGGACAACACGATGGTATTGTACATAATGTAATAATAATAACAATTAACATATAGTTCGATATAGTAAATACTATAACTATATATAACTTACTAGTCATATACCGCATCACTAGATATAGTGAGCAACTATATACTAATATACTATATAATATACCGCATAGTACATATAAATTATAATTACTACCCTCATATGTCATAACCTGTACTCCTATGATTAGTTATACTACCTAGTATAACGTACTGACTACTTATAGAAATATGCTAACCATCAGAATCACGATCATCGACCTAGATTAACTATCTATGTGAGTAAACCTATACCTATATAGAACAAGATAAACTAATAAATAAAGAAAACCTACTCATCACAAACGTGCTATACTACTATTAATACTCTCCGAGTAAATGAGACAATAAACAATAGTACATTAAGATGGTTCGGTCATGTACTTCAACATTTTTGCTGTGAGTTTTATCTTATGTCTATGTTATCGCATATAAAAATGATACTACCCACCAAATCTAGCAGATCGATCTAGGTAGTGATCCTTCTCTAACAATTAAGCCTACATACAAGTGAAGTTATCCGTACTCCTACTACGGCGGTGATGTGATCTTAACTCTTACCGGTGTTACCTATTCTCCTATCCTACGAACAACGCGCCGTACTAAATCGTGAGTGAGAGATCCGATATGTGTTAAGCGCACATCATCTGATCATTAAACGCTTATAAATAAACCTATATCTTTATAGTATATTATTATCATACTCCTTACTTAATATAATATACCTATCGTATATTACCTATCTTACTCGCTCTTTATTCATATTCCCTCTACTTTATATACCTATAAAGCATGCATATATATATATTAGAACATCCATATAAATATATATACCTATATAAAATATAAGTATATAATGATAGATTTATGATATGATATCACTATACATATATTATTCTATATATATATGTAGTAATATATATATGATAATAATATAATAGTATATACTGTAGTATATATCATAATATATATATACTTATTATTATTATGATATATATATAAACTAATATATATATATATTATAAACTATATATTTATATAATCATATATTAAATATACATATAGATATATATAATATATCTATACTATATATTATATTATACATATAAATATTATACATATATATATATATATATTAGTATAATATATATAGCTTACCTATTAATTATATATATATTATATATATATAAATCACTCACGACCAGACCACCTGTAATCCGCCAGCAGCTCCCCATAATTTATTAACATATTGCCCTAGAAAATACCTTATATACAATATATAGCACCTATATATCATAAAAATTATAACTACATATATCATCACCTATATCACCTAACATATACATACAACTACATACCTCTACACTACTATCATACTAATATATATAACACTACAATCATTAACAATATGCAATATATTAGAAACATATATAGTAAAACAAATAATACATAAAATAGTCGCCCTCAATAATAATGATAAAATGATCTCTGCAAACTGGAAATAGTTTCATTCTCTTAGCATCAAAGGTCACAACACGCACATCTTCGACCGAAAAGACCGATCATCAAGTAAAGTCCGCACGCATTACCTTACCTTGAACCACCTCACAGCATGCTGTAAGCCCCTGTAGCTTTAGAGTTTTTCGACTTGCATGGACACCCTTTCTGCGAAGTGGACATGATTTTTCTTAGGGGTTAGGGATAGGATTATCTTTTCTTTATGTTGTTTTTTATCATAAAGATGTTTATACATTTTAAGTTTTGTTAAGTATTGTTAAATTTTACAGTTTCCCACAATAACATTGTATTCGATAACGTAACTATGAAAAAATAATAATAATAATATATAATAATAATATAATAAATAATACATAAATTAATAATAATCAATAATAATAATAATATAACTAATAATAATACTAATGAAATAATATAATATATAATAACTAAATAATAATAATATAATAATATAATATAATAAATAATAATAAATAATAATATAATAATCTAATAATTAATAATCAATAATAAGATAAATAATAATAATAAATAATAATATAATAATAATAAATAAAATAATACATAATAATAAATAATAATAATAATATTTTTATTCTCTCATAATCCCGTTTATCACAGGATACCAATTCCTCATTTTAATCAATTCTTCTCACACCTCTCACACGCCCCTAAGACTTGTCCATCTAAGACACATTTTACTTAGACTCAAGCCTATACCTTCTATATTCCAGACCATCAGTTCACTACTACACATACACAGGTCAACAAATATGCCCTCACTTAAGACACCTACGCGCACTCCACGACTTAGTCTCTTTACACCCACCAAGATTTAATTGCACCAGCCACCTTCCGCCAATCACAACTTTCCCTTACTACAATCGCCATCATCCGTTCCCATTTTCTTTTCACATATATATCCTAAATATTTAAAACTTCAACACTTGTTCCAGCTGCATCACCATCAACATACTCAACACGAATGCGACCAGTCCTCACTCACAACTAAACCTACCTCTTATCTACGTTTACTTTTCAAACCCCCCACTTTACACACCCTGCCAAATCTCCCTACAAATTCTCTCAACTTCTCTTCAAATTCACCGCACAACCTCACATTATTTAGATCACATAGATATATATCATATCATATTTAATATATATAATAGTATATATAAACTAATATATAATACTATACTATATATTATTAATATACTTTAGCTATATATAATATATACTTCGCTATTACTATATTATATATATATATACTATATATTACGATGGACACGATTCCAAATTTCGAGCTCGGATGTCCGGGACGTCGGGCGATACTGTTCGAAACGTGCCGATTCGATGCCGATCCCGACTCGATTAATCGTCCCAATTTTATGATATTTGTAATCATATATATATAATATATATATATTATATAGATTAGACTAAATATATATATATATATATATATTATTATAATATATAATATATTATAACTATATTATATAATAATAATATAGATACTATATATATATATATTATCATAAATTACTATATTCCATATATCATAATATAGTAGGTTATCTCTATATATACTCCCCTATATATATACTATTACTATATATAATAATATATATATATATACTTATATATATATATAATATATATATATACTATATATATATATATCCTCATATATATATATATATATATATATAATATAGTAATATATAATATTAATAAGTATATACTATATATATATATATATATAGTAATAGTACTACCCATATATAAGATATATATTATATTCATATATATAAATTTCCCAGCCGACTGCCGAATTCGAATTCCGATACCTGATCAAAGTGCACGATTCGATTCCGATTCCCGACTCCGATTCCGATTCAATTCTTTTATTATTATATATATATATATATAATTATATACTATATATAATCTTATATAATATACTATAATATAGTGATACTATTATATAGTATATAGATATATATAGTAACATATATATATTATATATTTATATAACTATATTATTAAATATTAATTATATATATATATATAATCAGTATATATATATATATATATCATATATAAATATAATATATATATATATATACTAGTATAATATATATATAAATACTAATATATCTATATATATATACACTGTTAATAATATATAATATACTTATATAATATTATTATATATAAGCTATAATAATCTAAAATATATTATATTAACTATATATATAATATATTATAGTATATATATAATTACATATAATACATTAATATATATATATATATACTATATATATATATACTATATAATACTATATATGTATATATATTATATATACTATATTATATATCAATAGTATAATATATATATATATATAATTATAGTACATACTATATATATATATATATAATAATAGATTATATAGATTATTATATATATTATATATATATTTATAGTTTATATATATATATATATATATTATATATATTATATATATATATATACTATAATATATATAATTATACTATATAATATATAATATATATATATATATATATATACTATACTATTCTAATATATATACAACTAATATTATATATATACTGATATATAGATATATATGCCTAATTTGCTAAATCAACCTAATTTCTAGATATTTAAAACTCTTATAAATTAATGTCTAATTAAAAATTTCATATTTTAACTTTGTAGAAGAAATTAAATTATTAATCCTGAAATTATTTAACCCCTGAAAAATAATAGCAATATTTAAAATTCTTAACAATAAATGAAAATTTTTTCAATTTTTTGTTATAAAAAAAATTCTTTCTTTTAATTTAAACTAAAAGAAGAACTTGAAGCCAAAATTTATCATATTAATTCGTAGTTAAATCATAGACTCTTATATTGCTCCAGTGCCAAAAACATTAACATTTTCTCCCGTTTCTGGATGCATCCCATTTCTCTTGGAGAATAAATTGATCCTCCAATTCCGAAGAATCTTTCACTTTCCACGAAAAAGGGGAGAGCTTGAATAATTTCTAGCAAGGACACCCAAATGCTGAAAAGTCCTGTATTCGATGAACCACCATTGTTACAGGGACTTATGATTATTTAATCAAGTTTCATATTTTTATATTGGCCTATTAAATATTTGGTTTGTTTGCTAATTTCAATCCTAAAATGTGTCTTTCTCCTTGAATGAGTTTCTTGCGTTTATACAAAGTCTTTTTCTCTTAAATTCCGAAAAAACAACTTTCAAAACTGAGTTAAAAACCTATTATTCTCTCAGGTATTCACTTTTTTCGCCCCATTGGTACTTAAATGAGAAAAATCTGAAAAATTGGGCTTAAGAGTAGTGGAAACTGTTTTTCCTTTCCTTTATACACATATATCTTCGCACATCCATTGCTAAAGAATATCTTCCTATATGATAATCATCTCAAGGAATGTAGATTTAAAGCGTGGATTCAGATAGGTAGCAAGCACAGAGATATTTCAGTAAAGCTAAATGCTGAATCTACTTTTTTACTGTAATTTCTTCCTTTTTAAAATTTTGTGTTATTTTCCCTCAAAATTCTTTTTTCTGACTCTTTTTAAAAAAAAATGCAAATCATTTCTATTTGGAATTATTGCCGATGCCATTGAAGTTCTTCTTGTGGCTCCAAATCCGAAAATTGGTAATAGTATTGGAATGTGTTTCCTTCCTTTATACAATCCTATATCCTCGCACTTCCATTGCTTCTAGAATATCTTTGCACTTTTATTATTGTCTTATAAAATCATCCTCAGGATGTAATTTTAAGCCGTGAATCAGATAGTAGCAACCCCACAAGATTCTTATCAGACAAGTAAATGCTGAATCATTT
The DNA here is from genome assembly GCA_015478945.1 of Trachelipus rathkii. Taxonomy (NCBI): domain Eukaryota; kingdom Metazoa; phylum Arthropoda; class Malacostraca; order Isopoda; family Trachelipodidae; genus Trachelipus; species Trachelipus rathkii. The sequence goes on along the minus strand of JABUQX010138203.1, from coordinate 8,195 downwards.
TTTACTGAATTTTCAATGCTGATACTGTAGAGCCAAGTCCCTCAAATAGTTTTTTTTTCTGACTCTTAAAAAAAAAAGAATGCAAATCATTTTCATATTTGAGATTATTCCCGATGCCATTGATTCCTTGTGACTCAATAAATTTGTATACAATCAACAAATTTTTAAGTATTTTTAGCAATTTTCAAGAACTTTCCATTGTTTCTAACCACTCAGGTTTTGAATGATCACTGCGCAATGATCAAGACAGCCGTCTTTGATGTTCAAAATCTTTTTGAATCATTATTTACTTGCTATTATACCTGTTTGTATATCCCTTAAATAAATTCTTCGTGGTTAAATTAATCTAAGTTATACTTTCATTACTTGGAATAGTGGGCACTGATGATTTAAAATGACCTACCGATTTTGATTTGCATATGGAACTATTTTTTTAACTCTCTTGTTACCATAATATGGCAATTCATGAGAACTAGTGTAAAAGTGTAAAAAGCAGTAATTCGGAATCTTGAATGATCACTCCTGCAGCCATATTAGGGGCGTTATAACATGAAACATGAATTTTATTAGCAGGGATATTGAATGCTTCCACAACACTTTCTCTGAAAAAGCACTTAATTATGATGACTGTGTGAGATACGTGACAAAAGTGCTGAAACCTTCGACAAGCGATAGCATTTATATTCAATACATGCCAATTTTACAACAAAGCACTAGCAAGCAAAATATCCTTCACTGTTCTCACTTACAGAGTTCCACTGGCCCCTAACTACTAATTATCCAAAACATATACGATAGACCATGGGCATAACACAACACATCTGACCCCAACATATCATGTCCTGTCTGAAAATCCTAACACGATATCTTACTTAGTCTCTAAGTAAAGATGCACCGCTCAATCCCAGCTCTTGCTCTTTAACATTACTAATAGAAATTCCAGGAGACACTGAAATAAAAAATTAAACGGCAGCACTTTCGACAAGTTGCTTTTGAAACTATTATAATATCGAAATAAAAAATCTAATTTCAGCATTGGACATAACCCAATAGAATCGGTCCCAAATAAATCAGGGTACAATTCTGATCACGAGATTCCCCATTTCCGAGTCCGCATCCTGAAACCAACAAGCCGATATTCCTCCCATCCGATCCGATATACCTCGGACAGATTTCAAAATCGTCCAAATCACTCACATGTTTTATATATAACCTTATCTACTAATATATATAATACTATATATTATATTAGTATAAATTTACATTAAATAATTATATATAATGATATACTACTCACGTCCACATATATAATTCAATATATATATATAATATATCTAGATAGCCAATATAACTATTATATATAATATTATATAATATATTATATATACTATATAGAGCGAAATGTCTGACCTTGAATTGGATATGGAGGTGATGTATGATCAAACGTATGGAGGGCATATTCCGAGGATGCGAAGAGAGCAATATTGAGTACCCTTATATAAGGGTCAGAGCGCATAAGGAACTCAAACTGTAGGTCACTAGTAGCGTAAAACCATTACACCCTAGTTTATTGAGTCTTTGAGCTACCACCAGTGACGAATATCAGTAGGTATTTTGGTTACACAAGAGTGCGATCGAAAGACTGAAAACCTGATTGGGGAAAGAGCCAAGCTGCGTTTAGAGTCTTAAGAGGATGTGGATCAAACTATTTACATAGAAACAAATATTGGATAATGAAGGAGGAGAAGAAAAAATTGTATCTTAGAGATCTGATGAATTTGCAACATTAGAGTAATTAATAGGAATCTCTGGCCATATGTTAGTGATATGGTGTTAGTGGAAGTTCCTGCAATGGAGTCAAAGATAATATGACATAGTGAAGCAGTGTGTCCGAACACATGTTCGTAAGAAAAATAGAGCAAATGTGCATTGGTTTAATTATTGAAATAGCGGAATGAGACGCGGGATTGCCTAATGTCTCCTTGGCATCCAACTTTGTATATGGCATGAGGTTATGAAAGAATTAGACGGTAGACGGTGACCAAGGGATAGTGTGATCAATCGCATTGGAGACACTGAAAAAGAGTGAAGGAGTCTCTACCTTTTATATACTGAGGATGATTTCGTTTTGGCAATGTGGGCCGAATTTGAAGAGAGTTTGAGATGGACTGTCGTAGATTAAGCATTTGGAGGGTCGAGTGTAAAAGGAGGTCGTTTGAAGGTTAAACTTATAGATACATGAGTAGAGGTTAAGTATGTGAGTTGAGATCAGTCCTCGGTCCCTGTGCTTGAAGTTAATGTTAGATGAGCCTGAGCAGCTGGAAAAAGGGTTGATTTAATATATAGCAATACTGTTGTAATGAACAAGACCGTCGATGATTTGCACCGAATTGTAGAGGAAAGTTGTCACAGCGCCAAAGGCCCCCCTCAACACATCGAACACACTGACTGCATGCCCGCCTGACACGTAGCACAAACTTAAATCCCCCACTGGTGATGTAAAGAGACAAACCCTTAGTGCGCTAGGCGCTGTTACATGAGCGCGGTAATGATCAATCTTACTCTGAGTACCGTTACTTGACCCCTCAACGCGCTCATAGCTAGATAGAGGACTATGGCTCTGTAATACAGTAGGAGCAATAAAAATTTATAAACGCATCACAATGTAGTTCACGCATCTGGACAAGATCTTCCACTCGACACCCAGCCACCACTGGTCTAGAGAATAGCCTAACCGAACAAAAACAATTAACTACCACACTACTCGCCAATAACGGAAGTGGAGAAGCAACCCCCAGAACCGTCCATTAACCCACATCTCCACTGAGCTATCTCCGTCGTGCGCATTGTGGAGCGACCATGGCCCTGCGATTCATACACATCGAATCTTCAGAATAAAGTGAGCTAAAGTATGCTTCGAAAGATCGCTCTTCGCGGCCTATGATAGCGGAAAAGGATGGGCAAGTTATCCGACCCTCAGCATCATCGACCTAAAAGAGACGAACGCCACTGTCATCAAATAGTAGCGTGCAGACTGTTCGTGGGTACACTCCGCAGACCGACAGCCTGAGACAGTGAACCGAAAGGACAGAAGATTGGAACTTAGAGTCACGCACACAAGGCGACCAAATCGTCGCCTCCTGCGCATGGACAGAACACAGCTATTCACGTGAAGATCTTGCACAGGCGCTCGAGCAAGACACAGCGTCGACCCACAACAAATGGTAAATTATGGCGTTTTGTCGACGGACGGTATGTCGTGTCAGGCCCACCTGGTCACAACAACCCACCATTACACGACCTGATGTCATATGAAGGTCTATCGCCCCGGTCCATTGCAAGCTCCTTAGGTGGATTTTCTGCACTGTGCACGAGTTCCTCACTAATTGGTAATCAATGGGGGCCGGTTAAGGCTGGCGCTGTCTTTTTCTACTTTCTTGCATATTCTTCTACTCCGCATCTTCGGGAAGAAGCATGTGTGGCGGTGTGCATCGATTATGATCGATATGTACTATACTATACTTATAATAATAATATATATTATAGTATATAATTATAATATACACTATATATACTATATATACTATATATATATAATATATATATATTGTTATTATATATATGATATATAATATATATTATCTATATACTATACTATGAACATATATAATATACAAATATATATATATAATCATATATACTATAATTACACTTATATATACTTTCTATATACTAACTACTATTAATATATATCACTATATATCACTAACATATATATATATGTACTATATACCTATTATATATATATATTACTACCTGACTCATATATCAATAACATATGATCAATATATTTTATTGTTAGTAACATATAATAATATTACTATACACTATAATATATATACTATAATATAACTCATATTATGCAGTTTTCATAATACGTACTCCTGATACTTGTACTTGTTACTTCGATACCATGTACTCAGTACTTAAACCAAATTCTAGAGTATTAGTGTACCTTTACGTTGACAACAACGCTTCTTAGAATATCTATGTACCTGTACTTGAGCTTGAAAAAATATCTGTCCACTGGAACCCAACCGATATATTATACATATATACTATATATATCAATACACAGATTATATATATATTATTATATATAGTAGCCTCATATATATATATAACCTTATAAGCATTAATATATAACTATATATTATATACATATATACATATATAGCGTATTCTATATATATATATATAAATTTATACTATATATATATCAACCACTACTACTGTTGATATACTTATACTACATATATATACTTATATATTAATATATTATTATACTATATATATAATATATATATAGATATATATAAATCTATATATTAATATAACTATATAACTATATATATATATATGTATATATATACGTATAGCATTTACTGATCATATGTTCGATAGAATACGTACTGTAACTATCGAGTTAAGTTTCCCAAAGTCTATTATTTTCGCCGAATAGGTGTACAAATTCTTGACTCAACTTCGAGAATTTCTTTAGCTTACGCGATTAACTTCTTCTACTTCTCTTCCTCTCTCTCTCTCTCTCTCTCTCTATATAGAATACTATATAATATATATATATATATTATTTATAATATATATAATATTATATATAAGATATATATATATATGATACTATAACAGCTTCTTTATAATACGTATATATATATTCTACTATTATATATATAGCCTATACGTAAAGTCGTTTTTATACTAATATACTATACTAAATATATTATATAATATATAACATATATATAATAATAATATATATCATATATAATCATATATATATATTATTACTATACTTTATATATATTTATAGCTGTATATATATATATATAGCCTACTACTATATAACTATATAATACAATGATCATTATATACCCGCTTATATCATTTTAATCAGTAACTAATTATCGTATATAATCACATATACCTATATCCTCCTGTCAATTATATAACTTAACTAGCGCGTAGGTTAAGTGTTCTAGCTGTTAACTTACGACCTCCATAACCTAACCTAAACCGTATATATGTATATAGGTGATGAGCTATTATTATATATATATATTATAACTATTTATATTACTATTATATAGTATACTATATATATTATACTATATATATATACTTATAGAAATATTATAGAGACGAGAGGATGACGAGAAGGAGTCAGGAAAGACGATTCGCAATCGGGTAGAGCAAAACTTCTACGTGAAACGTGAGTTACCATCTTACACTGTCGCAAAATAAAACCTCGCAGAGAACTGAACTCGAATAGTTACGCGCAGTATCTACAAATATGCCATCATATATAAATAAATATATAAACTATATATTAATATATTTATACTATATATCTATATATATACATATAGTATTATATTATAATATAATATAAACTATATATAATATAATATATATAATATAAACTATATATATACTATATATATATATATTATATATATATATCTAATATGATATACATATATATATTAGTATTAATATATAGTTATACTATATATATTAATATATAATACTTATATATAATATATATATATATATATGGTCTCTCTTATAATATATATTAAATATATTTTTCTCATTATTTTTCTTTCCTTTTGGTGACATATTATTTTGATTGTTATATCCACTAATCTGGATTTGATATTAGAAAATAAAAAATAAAAAAATAAAAAAAAAATACATAAATTTCACATCTGGTTGGAATAGAGTGCCGCTCCTAAAACATTATTGGTTGAATCCATTACTCACAAGACCATGTACTTAATATTTGTGCCATGCATCTTTTTTATCAAACACTCAAAAATTTTTTTTTTTTTTTTTTTTTTTAATGCAAAACTTGCAAAAATGAAGAAGATAATTTCTTTTTTTATTATTTTTTTTAATTTCTATATAAATTTATATAAAGTAAGATCTCCCCATAAATATGACTCTAAATATTTGGAAATGTATTTTTCAATAATAAAAAAAAAAAACAACAAAATCACACATTTGAATTCTCTTTTTTTTATTTCTTTCATCATATATTATTTTTCTGTAAAGATATACAAAAACACAATGAAAGTCAAGTACCGACTCCCACACTTCTGTCTGATTATAAATTACCTACTACAATTCGTGCTAAATAACGCACTGAAATTAGCCCTCTTAAATAAAAAGGAATTTCGTATCAACATGATATTTCTATGTATATACTATATATAATACATAATCAACATATATCCCAAATAATATATTACTACTCCTATACTTAAATATACTGATATCACTCTATATATATATATATATATATTACACTACTATAATTAGGTTATTTACTGTACTATGTATAATATATATATTCACCTATTATCTATGTGCGTACTATACAACTATTGACTATATCTATTATCACTATACTTTTCTCTAACGCTTATATATTCAGCTAAGTATCAACTACCTACTACTAATATAATCTAATCTATACTAAATATATATTTTACTGATATATATATATATATCCATATATATAAATACTAAATATATACACCTTATATACTTATACTACTATACTAATTATACTAGTTATAAAGTTGAAGAACCTAAAGAACGTTCACCTCCGCAATCATATCTCGAAAACTAAGATAGGTACAGAAAACCTGAATCAACCTATATGGAAATCTAAGCGTAGAAACTTTGTCATGGAAAATGAGAAAAAAAGAAGAATTATTTTATTACTTTATAGCTAGTATATCAAAACTTACAGATACGCGTAGCAAGAAAACACTCGAATAACAGTATATAAGTCATGCAGTGTGAAATCGTATGGAAAAAGAAAATTTTTTTTGCCTATACTAATAAACATATTTCCGGAATCAGTGTTTATTGAATTGATATTTTACGGGGCTTCGAAACCGACGTGCGGTATTCATTACAGAGTACTATTAAAGTTAAAATTATCAAAGTAGTATTTTTCAAATTTTTTATATTTATAAGATTTTCACATATACAAACGTAATTTTACATTATTGGCCGTTGAAATATCATTTTTTTTTGGTTCTAAAATATTACAGAACATTCTATTTTTTAAATATGCTTTAGCCAGTCAATATAACTGATGGCCTTTAACATAAAAAAGAACCAAAGTAATGCATCCTCACCACCGCCCTAATCATACATTTCAATACCGAAGGGAAAACATATGTTACCTTGCCAGACGTATGAAGAAAGATAAGAAATAATTTGTTAAATCTATTAAATATTTATATTAACTTTAGGGAATGTTAATGTATGGCAGAGAAGCCTTTGTCTACGAAGTGGTTCTGCCCCTGGACCAATAGAGTGTATATATATATATAGCCAGAATATCCTAATATTATATAATATATATGATATATATATATACTATATAATAGTTATAGATACTATTAAACTCCAATTATATCGTAACTATACAGCTATCTCTATATGTCCAATGAGCCTACCGTGTGCTTCCCCGCTTCGACTGCTCACTCATACCACACCCGCCCACATGACTCCCTCCCACCCACAACCCCCGGATAATACCACCCCCCTCTCAGGTCAATCCATTTGTCTGGATCCCAGCGCTACCAAAATAAAGATCGCTCACGGTGGCCGCACCAACCACGCGAATAACTTTCTGAAAATCTTCTATATATTTGCACTGCCGCGTTCTAATGTTATCCCGGAAAGATTCTACAAAACCACCTTCGTTTTTGTTAAACTTATCTCTGAGATTGTAACAGGGAGTTTGAGCCAAAACTGCTATTTGAAACCACGATCACAGGGTGGTACAACAAGCAACATTTATTCATAACACTCTCGAACGATCTTACAGCCCCCGCCTGATCCGCTAAACACTATTATTCCACCCTCCACTATCTCAGCACATGGTATAAATTTCTGTATCACCAAATATTCCCTAGAGACCCGGCGACTTTGTTAGATACTTTAAGCCTCGGTACATTTGGCACTCCCCATCTTCCTTGTTTTTTTAATGCCCGCCCCCCAGAACAATAACTTCAATCACTGCACCCATTAGCGAAAATGAACCGCAAACAATTGTGCTTGTAAAAATCCGAATACAATTTCCAATTTTCGTGCGG
>JABUQX010138202.1:20000-31804 GCA_015478945.1 Trachelipus rathkii | reverse complement strand
CGAGTGAAATTGCGTTAGATCCTAATGAACCAGAGTACGTTAGAAAAGACGCGAGATTAGTCACAGGACTTATGGGAATGAAATCAAGATTCGGAATGGGTTTACCATCAAAAAACGGGGTAAAGAGCTCGCAAAATCGGGCTCTGAAAAATTGAGGGAATTATATTATAATCCTAAAACTGGATACTCAGGAATCAATGATTTAGTACGAAAAAGCGGGTTATCTTCTAAGATAGTTAAGGACTGGTTAGATCATCAAAACGTTTACACATTACATAAACCTATAAGACATAAATTTTCAACGAGAAGAGTGATGGTCTCTAGTGTTGATGATCAATGGCAAGCTGATTTAGTAGACATGCAAAAATATAAATCTCAGAATAAAAATATAAATTACGTATTAACAGTTATAGATATATTCAGTAAATACGCTTGGGCTACTCCTATTAAAAAGAAAACTGGAAATGATATCGCAGAGGCATTTCAAAATATATTTAAGGAAAGAATTCCTAGAAAAATACATACGGATAAAGGACTCGAATTCATAAATAAACCAACTCAAGAGCTATTTAGAAAACATAGAATACATTGGTTCGCTACAGAGAATGAAACGAAAGCTCAAGTAGTAGAAAGATTTAACAGAACTTTAAAATCTAAAATGTGGAAATATTTTACAGAAAACAAAACGAAGAAATGGGTTGATATTCTCCCTAATTTAGTAAAAAATTATAATACAAGTTCTCATAGAAGTATTAAAATGACTCCTGAACAAGGATCTCTTGAGAAGAATAGTAAAGTTGTGTATGAAAATTTATTTCCTCCTACTAAGTCTAAACTTAGGAAACCAAAATTTAACCTTGGTGATAGAGTAAGAATCAGCAGAAAATATAAAGATTTTAGAAAAGGTTATCTTCCAAACTTTACAGAAGAAATATTTATTATATCTGAAGTATTGAAAACAAATCCTATAACTTATAAAATAAGAGACATGAGTGATGAAGAGATTATTGGAAGTTTTTATGAACAAGAAATGGTGAAATATGAAAGTGAATTATACGAGGTTGAAAAAATATTAAAAAGAAATAAAGAGAAAATATTGGTTAAATGGAAAGGATACAATACAACATCTTGGATAAATGAAAAAGACTTAACGGAAACATCAAACATCTAACATCTAAACATCTAAACATCTAACATCTAAACATCTAACATCAAATCGTTTAAAGTTCTGTTTTACATAGGATATCTGTTTCATAAAGATGTTAGATGTTTAGATGTTTAGATGTTAGATGTTTGATGTTTAGATGTTAGATGTTTGATGTTTCTTTTTTTCTCTATAATAAATGGCATATGTTAATATTAAAGAAAAATCTGATTTAGTAAATATTAGAAAGAAACTTCAGAAAAGATTTTTAGATGAGAAATTAGGTGAACAAGATATCTATCAAGAAAATATTAAACTACTACAACCATTAATTGAACCGATTAAGGATATAACTGAGCATCAAAAAGAAATACTTCAAGCTCAACCAACACTACCAGCTCTTACTTCACGTCAAGTTCCTTTAGCTATTGAAGAAGTATCAGCATCACCTAGCTCTCCTAAATATAAATTTACAAAGTTAGGAAAAATAGCTAGAAAATATATGCAAGTAATTTATTATCCTAATAAATATGACAACGCATTCGGTATTAAAATGACTGAAGGAGGTGATGATTTTAAATTAGGTAACGCAACAGTTAAAATTGATGGTAATAATTTAATTATTGATAAAACCCAATACATCGGTACTGAAGGTCTATGGAAACTTCTAACCTTGAAAAGTCCTGGAGAAGTTTCCGTAAATGACTATAATAATTATAAGAAAATAATGATTCAAACTAAAGCGTTTTTTAGATACGATGGAAGTACTGCTAAATCGAATAAGGGTGATAAATATAAGATGTTTATTAAACCAATATATGATGAATATAAATTGCTTGATGAATTAAAATCAGAATTACGTCAGAAAGTAAGAACACCAAGAAGAAGCAGTGTTGGAGATACTCCTCGAAGAACTAGTGTAGGAGACGTACCTGAAATATCAGGTACGGGATTTAAATTTTTACCTTCAGATCCTAATGAGCTTGTTAATAAACATAGAATATTATTTTCAGAAATTCAATCGGGTAATACTAATGTATTTAATGAGTTACAAGCTATTAATGATGAACTGTTAAGATTAGGTATATTTGATACAGATATAATAAAATCTTTAAATAACTTTTTTCTCTATAATAAATGAGCATTGTGTTATCTAGTAATACATCTGATTTCAAATATAATTTTTACCCTTCTTTAAAATTAGAAAAGGGTAAAACACATGAAATAGCGTTATTAAATATAAATACGTATAATTCAGTACCAAATATTGATGAATCAAATAATAAATTTGCATATGAATATAACGGTAAAATTTTTGAAATATTATTTCCAACAGGAGCTTATGAAATCAAAGCGATTAATAATTACATTCAAGAACATCTTGTTAAAAATAAGCATTCAGAAGCATTCAGTATTGAAGCAAACCACATAACTATGAAATGTATTATTCATGTTAGGAAGGCTAATTTTATTATATATTTCGATGAAAAGTCATTTAAAAATCTTTTAGGATTTAGTAGGGATGCTATTGAAGTCATTGGAAAACGTGAAAGTGAAAACATTGTTAATATTTCACCAGTAAATTCTATCTTAGTTAATTGTGATATTATAGAAGGTTCTTATCTTAATGGACATCAAAAACCAATTTTGTATAGTTTTTTCCCCGATGTTCCTCCCGGTTATAAAATAAATGAGAGACCTAATACAGTAGTATATCTACCGATAACAATTCCAACTATTAATTTGATTCATATTTGGCTTACTGATCAATATCATAAACCATTAAATCTTCGAGGAGAAGAAATAACTATTCGATTACATTTAAAATCAACATAAACTTTTTTCTCTCTATAATAAATGGAGTATAATTTAAATTGGAAGGAATCATCAGAAATAGATGATTCAATTAAAAGATTTGAATATCAAGAATATGAACCTTATACAGGAGTTGATTTAAATACACCTAGTGATATAAGAATATCAGTTCAAAATCAGGATGAATTTTTACTACCTTCTAGAAGTTATATTTATATCGAGGGATCTTTAAAAAAGGAAGATGGATCAATATTTGAAAAAGATCAACCTGGAACTGGAACTGGATCAGGAAAAGAATTATATATAAATTTAATTAATAACGGAATCATGTATTTATTTTCAAGAGTTGAATATCAACTTGGAAATAAAAGTATGGAAGAATATCCAAATCCTGGACAAGCATCAACTATGAAAGGACTTTTAACATATCCTCTCAATTATTTAGAAGGTATGAATTTTATGTGGTCACCTGATAAATGTGATAAAGTATGTCCAAAAATTAATAATTCTGGATATATGGAGAGACACAAATACTTATTTAAGAACTCATCGGGGAATTTTAGTGTAGCTATTCCGTTAAGTCATATATTTGGATTTTGTGAAAATTATGATAAAGTAATTTATGGTATAAAACACCAGCTTACATTAAGAAGAAAAGAAGATGATAATGATGTTATATTAAAATCGTCAGATAAAAACGATGATGGTACTTATAAAGTTCCTGATGGTAAAATTATTTTATCGAGAATAGTATGGAGAATCCCACACGTAACACTTACAGATGAATATTCAATAAAACTGTATAAAGATATTCAAAATAAAGTTACATTAAATATTAATTTTTTGAATAGACAGTGTGAATCTATAGAAGTAAATCAAGGACAACAACAATTCGATTGGAGATTAAATGTTACAGCCGGATCTGAGAAACCTCGATTTATAATTTTAGCTTTTCAAGAAACAAATGGTGATAATCAAATTATGAATAGAGGTATATTTAATCATTGTAATATAACTAACGCTTTTGTTCAGTTAAATAGCGAAAGATATCCAGAAATGGATCTTCGACTTGATTTTAATGAGAATTATTATACAACCGCTTATAAAATGCTATCAGATTATTCTAATCATATACTTAATAAAGAAAATTGTTCTATTAGTTTAATAGAATATCAAAATTTGTATCCATTGCTAGTATTTGATGTAAGTAGACAATCTGAAAAAATAAAAAATTCAGTTACAGATATTAAAATAAGAGCAACTTTTAAGAAAAATATATCAAAACCTACAAAGGCTTATGCATTAGTATTATCAGATCGACTTGTGAAACTACAATCTGATGGAAATAAAATGAATATCGCTTTTTAAATTTTTTTTTCCTCTGAAATGAATGAGGTATTACTGTATTCATTGTAGAAAAATAACAAATACTGAAAATGTTCAAAAGGTTATGACAAAAAAAATACAAACTGTAAATATAATTTTAAAAACGTTCAAGAGTGAATACTCAATTTACTTCTAATAAAATATAAAAATTTAAAAATTGTAACCGCCCCGTTTCAACAGGGTTACACCCCTCCCCCTATCCCCCCCCCCCTGTTTCACGGGGGGAACGAAAAAAAAATTATATATAAAATTTTATATATAATAACTTTTTTTCTTCTTAAATAAATGACGTACAACGATATGAAAGTATATCTTACACCAAATCAGGTAAAGAAGTTAAACAATGCAGTAAATAAAAAATCTTCTATATCATTTAGAATCAATCCAAAGGATAAAGGAAACATATCTCTTCTCTTAACTCTAACTCAAAAAGCTAAATTTTTAAAAGGTATACCATTTAATTTAAAATTAAGCATATCACAAGTAACAGCCTTAGCAAAACATGGAGGATTTATAATAACGCTTCCAACATTACTAGCAGCTGCCACTGCAATCGGTTCTCTTGCTGGTGGAGCTAGTGCTATAGCAAAGACTGTAAATGATAAAAAGACAGCTCAAAAGCAATTAGAAGAAACTAGAAGGCATAACCTTCAAATGGAAAAAAAGAAAACAAATGGAAAAGGTCTTTTTTTAAAACCATACCCTCGTCGAAAAACTGGCGAGGGTTTATTTTTAAAACCATACAAAAGTTGAATATTCCGATGAAAGCGTTGAGTCAATATGATCTTATGAAATATGTTAATCAACTTAAATTTCCAAACTTTAGAGGAATTTATATGAGAGATGCTCTTCCAAAAAAATCTAATAAAAAGGAATCTGGAATCTTAAATTTGGATTCAATTAAAGGTTCAGGAACTCATTGGACATGTTGGTTTAAGAATTGTAGAAACTTATGCTATTATTTCGATTCATTCGGCGTTCAACCTCCGACTGAATTTGAAAATTATATACAATGCGATATTGTCTATTCAACGTATCAAATACAAAAATTGAATGAAGTTATTTGCGGTCATTTGTGTTTATTCGTTCTTTTCGGAGTAACTGTATTGAAATTAAATTTTCACTCAATTCTACAAGAACTTTTTTTCTCTAAAATAAATGAGTGTTAATAACTTTGGTGAAGGACCTCTAACAAGAAGTGGACCACCAGGATCGCGAGGACCTCGAGGACCTCCAGGACCTCCAGGACTGTCAGGAATTGGATTTAAATATTTAGATGAGGAAGGTAATTTTGATATCGAAAATAAAAGGCTTGCAAATGCGGCTAATCCTCGAGAAGAAAACGACGTTACTACAAAAATTTATACAGATAATTTAGTGAAAGAAACAAGAAGTAAGGTTGATAAAATGTTGAAACAGACAGGAAATATGAATAAATCAATAACTGAATTACAATCTGAAGGTGATCATATTAAAAAATTTGTTGAAGAAATAAAATCTCAACTCTTTGATATGCATAATAACGTTCTGTTAAAAGATGGTTTTGAAAACGTCTTAAAAACGATTAATAAACAGATTTCAACTCTTAGTGAAAATATAAATAATTTTAAAAAAGAAACATGTGCTTATGAAACAATAATTTTTCAAACAAATTCAAAATTAGAATCAGGAAAGTTTCCGTTCGTATTAGGAATGAAAGGACCATCTTCGAAGAAAACTGGTTATGTTATGCCTTATGAAGGATTTATAGATACAATTACATTGGCATCTCTAGATGAAGATCGATTTATTTCAGTGAAGTTATTTATCAATGGAGATGAATCTAAAGATTTAGATATAAATAAATATAGTGATACAGATTTTAGAATTAATAGAATAAAAAACATTCATCTTAACGAAGGAGATATCATAAATTTTCAAGCTGCAAGTGATACAACCAATGAAAAATCTATGCATACTATTCAAATGTTTCTAAAATACGATTTAGGAAATCCGAATGACCTTTCCGAAAAAGATATATTAGGAGATGAATCTATTGAGAATAAGAAAATTACGATAGATGATATATTTGAAAAGATGGAAAAATATAGAGGGGTGCCTATGGGAGAGATGGAGAAAGAAACATGGAGAAGGGAAAGAGAACATTGGCTAAAGAAAAATGGAGATGAGGAGATGACTAATAAAATTATGATGGATAGGATGTTGAAGAATATTGAAGAATGAATATAAACTATAAGATTATAAATATAATTTTAATTAAAATTATATTTTATTTTTTAAATGAAACAATCGCAAAAGGGGGCGTTTCACCCCCTTTAAAAAACATAAAAAAAGGAAAACTTTTTTTTCTCTATAATAAATAGATGGAAAACAAATCAGAGCTATTAAAAATTTTGAACTATTCAACTGGTTACGTGCACACTACAAAACTATCTGATTTAAATAAAGATGTGATTTATAACATTATTGAACTTAGAAAAATAAATACAAAATATGGTCTCGCAATGTTTGCAATTCTACGTATAGGAGAAGATGAGAATACTAATGTATTTCTTCCAAGAAGATATGTGAATCTATTGAATGATGAGCAAATTAAATTTTTTAATGAAAGCGATATTAAAATGCAATATATTGGTGGAGATTATCATCAAATTAATTTTTCATAAACTTTTTTTCTCTATAATAAATGAACACTTTTCAAAATTATATCTCAAAAATTAATGAAGTATATACCGAAAGAATAAAAGAACTCTTAGAACTAGAAACCTTTACAAGTAATGATATCGAAGAATTAAAAGATCTTTTTAGAAAAATTAATAAATATATAGATATTCAAAAAGGAATAATAAAGCTAGCTGATGAACGGATTAAAAGACTAATATTTGAAAATGATGATGATTCAGATGATGATGATGATTCAGATGATGATGATGATTCAGATGATGGAAAAATAAAAAATATGAATTACTGTAAAGTTTGTCGATCGGTTACATATCCTTAGTAAAATATTTAATGAATCAAAAATAAAAGGAAAAAATTATATTTAAAATTTTTAAATATAATGCTCATATCCTCCCTTTTACTTGATTAAATCCCATTTGTTAATCTCACATATTTTCTTCCACATTTCATTGTATTCATTTAATGTAATTTCTCTTTTGTTAGAAACTTTCTGAAAATCAGATATATTACATTTGACACCACATAATTGTAGTAATTTATAAATTTTAAAATGAACATTAAATGAATTTTTTCTTTTGAAATTCTTTATCTCCTGTTGAAATGTCTCTTCTAATTCATCGTTGAGATTTAATAATTTATCATAATTATTTTTTATATCTTTATTGTTTTTGTAATATTTATCAATAACTTTCTCTAAATATATTCTTGGTGAATATTTTAATGGTTTATTATAATTATTTTGCGAATGAGAAGCTTCATAATAATACTTAGAATTATTATTATTTATTTCAATATTTTTTAAAAAAATTACACGATTTACAATTTTCGTTAGTTTCGTGTTTGTGTAATGAACACAATATTTCCATATTTGTTTAAGAAATTTTTATTATAAGTCAATTTTCAATTCCATTCTCGTAAACAAACCTTTACAAGTAGTATGTAAAACGGGGAGCGAAGCGTCTACCAGCATATTTGCGACCGAAGGGAGCAAGTGTGTTGTGACCCCTTTTATACAAATATTATATATATATATATATATATATATATATATATATATATATATATATATATATATATATATATATATATATATATATATATATATATATATATATATATATATATATATATATAGACGATAGACAATTTATATATATATATATATATATATATATATATATATATATATATATATATATATATATATATATATATATATATATATATATATATATATATTACAGTTGTCACCACCACTCACTGGCAGAGCTATTCAAGAAGGGGGTATTGCACACATCAGAAATTCATCAACTAACGCAAATTACTCAGATGAGCACAGACGCAGGCTTTAAAGTGAGATTAAATTCAGCAGGAAACACAGAAGATGGAAGAGAATTCCACAGAACAGGGGTGGGAGGAAAGAAGGAAGCACCGCAGCGAACAAACGAACAAGCCTGGGTTACCAATATCAACACAAAACTCATGTGCAGACACAGTAACTCTTGTGCTACGGGGGCGTCTTAAAGGTGGTGGTACGTCAGTGACAAGTTCCCTCGAGCACTTGCCGCTGCGGTACCACCTATAGAAAGGAGATTAAACATCAACATCGCGTCGCAAAAATAGAGGGTCAAGTGGACTGGAAATTACAGAACAGTCTTAAGCCTTTTGGCCTTTGACTCGACCCTATCCAAATGCCGGGTGAAACCAGAGCCCTCCCGAATATGAGAACAATTGCTCCATACAAGGGCGAATGAGGCCCTTGTATAGCCAGAGTATCTCAGAAAGAGGATAAAAAGTCTCGCAGCCTGAACAGAACTCCAAGTTTCTTTGAGGTCGCCCTAGCAACCGTTGTGATGTGGTTTCCAAGAAATTATTTTGTTTATGTTAAGGCCAAGGATGTTTTTATATTGTCAACAGGAGAAACAAGAGGAGAATCGTCGAAAGAGATAGGAAAGTTAGAAGGTGTCTTAGAGAGGAGATTTTTAGAAGTTGGGTTTTAAAGAATTGAATTTCACAAGGTTGAGACAACCCCACGGAAATTCTATCCAGGTCAGCGAGAATAAGTCGGAAAGATTAAGACGAGAGGCAATTCTAGAAGTAAAAGGAACAGATTTTGTATGAGTTGAAGGATGAAGGGTTGAGTCATCGGCATACGAGTGGATAGAGTTAGATGCGCAGGTGAGATTATTAATGAAACGTAGGAATAAAGTAGGAGATAAGACAGAACCTGAGGAACACCACTATTGAAAGAAAAAGTCGCCCCATCAACTACAGCCGATATTTGGAAGAAAACTAGACATAAGTAAGCAAAGAGAAGGGGGAAACCCAAAGGAGGGGAGCTTGGAGAGCAGTGACGCGTGCCATACCCGGTCAAATGCCTTGGATATGTCAAGCGCCACCACACAAGTCTCCCCGTAGTTCCAGAAGACAGGAAAACCATAAATCAGTTAGATAGGAAAGTATATCACTAGTAGACCTCGAGCGCCGAAAATGATTGGAAAGAAGAGAATGAGATTACAGATGGTCTAAGAAATGAGGGTTAAGAAGGGTTTCAAAGATCATGGAGATACAGGCTAGAACACAGAGGCTATGGTGATAGTTGAAGGATCAGGCGGCTTCTTTTTTTCGAACAGGTTGGACATGTGCGTGCTTCCAACACTGAGGAAAGTATTAGTATTGAGATAGAGAATATAGTTGAACGATGGGCGGGGTCAGCATATATATATATATATATATATATATATATATATATATATATATATATATATATATATATATATATATATATATATATATATATATATATATATATATATATATATATATATATATATATAAGTTCTTCCTTCTAAACCGTTTTCTTTTTCTAACGTTTTCTGTAGTTCGATTCCAGGATTAACTTTAACATTTAAAATCAATCTAAATTCACAGATGCCGTCTCCGCCATCCGATATGGGCATGAACTGCCGCCATTTTTAATGGGTTAAAAGCGTTATTTAATAGCGGTTATCTTACCTTTTTCGTTTTAATTTTGCATAATAATTTCATTTATTTGACCAACTTTAGCAAAAAAATAAGATAATTTTAACGTAACATCACGAAATTTGCAAAAATATCGTTTCTATAATGTTAACTCGTGCTAAGCACGAGTAGCACGAGTGCAGGAGTCGCCTCTGATATATATATATATATATATATATATATATATATATATATATATATATATATATATATATATATATATATATATATATATATATATATATATATATAAACTAAAAATAACTTATTATATATATATATATATATATATCCAGAGAGAGATTAAAAAAAAAAATTTCAAATATATTCGTACGGTGAACGAA
This sequence comes from Trachelipus rathkii, assembly GCA_015478945.1. Taxonomy (NCBI): domain Eukaryota; kingdom Metazoa; phylum Arthropoda; class Malacostraca; order Isopoda; family Trachelipodidae; genus Trachelipus; species Trachelipus rathkii. The sequence continues at coordinate 21,412 of JABUQX010138202.1, read as the reverse complement.
AGTTTCGTACTCGCGAATTTCGCGTATTTTTTCGCTCGAACAGCAAGGTATGACGCTTGGCTTTTTCCTATATATTTTATATGAAATATGAATAATCTACGTACGCCCATGGCTTTGAGTTTTACTTTTAAGAACAGGGTAGGAAGGAAAATTTCCAAATGAATTTAATTATTATAACTGTTATTACTAAAGTAGTTGATTTTCTTTAAATTTTTTTTATAAATCAGAGTCTTTTTTACACTTTCATATAAAATTTTAATAATTTAGTTAACTTTACCATTTAATTTATTCTATTAAAAAGACTCAAAAATATTGGGTAGGAGCTACCTACACTGCCTACTATATATACATATCATATATATATATATATATATATATATATATATATATATATATATATATATATATATATATATATATATATATATATATATATATATATATATATATATATATGTAAAATGTGTGTGTATGTGTGCACATACGGGTGCGCGGAGTGTGTGAAGGGTGTGAAGAAGATGAAGCAAAAAAGTTTATTTCATTTTCTATGGAGAAAGTCCTCAGATTGGTGATATATTTATGATATTGATATTTCGATATGTCGAAACTTTAATATCGACTATCGATATATCGAACGTCGATATATTGAAATAATGCATAAATTTTCTACAGCCAATCATTTGAATGCATGGCAAGCGAACAATTATCTACGGGGGGAGGAGCCCTCGTACCCCTCGATGCGTAAGTGCTGGTTGATGATTTTACTATGTCATTATATTAATAGTTATTGAATATCGATATATCAATAATTCCTCTATCTGTATATCAGTTTATTAGTGTTTAAAATGGTGCCATCTATGTATGATAATAGTTATGCATTTTCTTGTGAATTTTTAGGATTTTTATTTATTAAAGTATAATACTGGATTCCGCGATCTATAACGGTGTTTTTAATGCATTTCAATTTATTTTGTCTTTATTATTTCAATAGAGTAAGAATAAGAAGTGTTCCATCGGAACTGACAAATTACCTTAATTTGTCTGGAATTTTTAAGAGTTTTGATTCTCTAATCAAGAGAGAATCACCTGACTTATTAGCAGTAATCATTCCACTGGAATGAAAGAGGTACGACCATCCATTGTTGAAAACATGTTCTCTCTGTTGGCTAAGGATTTTTTCTGCAAAAGACTTGATGAAATAGAGCAGGCAAAGATATGATGTTCGGAAGAACCCGTGGTGAAAAAAGTTTAACGGTTAAGAAGTATAGGAAGTTAAGAAAAAATCTAGAATATTGGATTCGTAGCAAGATGATCAAGGATGCGATTAGGGGGCTGTGCATTTGCTTAAGGTGTTGTGTATAGCTAAATTTGAGGCAAATTTACTAGCTGTACTTTGGGAAATGGAAGAAGGC
>JABUQX010138202.1:0-12500 GCA_015478945.1 Trachelipus rathkii | reverse complement strand
GGTTTTATTAAGTTTAGTTATTTCTTGTGTAGAGAATGGGGGGTTAGGTTGATTTCTAGTTGTGTTGTTTTGAGTTTGCGTATTATTTTTCTATTATTTGGGTGGGTGTGTTTGTTGGATATATTGGAATTGTTGTGCTAGGATATTCACTGCTTTTTGGGGGAGGGGAGGGAGGGAATTTGGTCTTTCCTCTTAACACCTCGATTTGTGAGTGAAAGCGTTGTTCTTCGAGAGTGTATGGAGGCGTGTTTTATTCATTTGCCATGTTCTCTCTCTTCATGCCTGCCCTTGTTCCCATTTAAGTATTTCTTAAATTTTCTGTTTTTGGGTGGAGATGAGATGGGAAATTTGGTTTTATGAAATTTAATTTTTGCAGTGAAATTGCTGGAGTATATGATTCTTTGTTGTCGAGGATGATGTTCTGTTTTATCAAGCTACAGAGGATTTCTCGGGGTGTTAGTGAGGGCGTTAATAGTGTTTCCTATGACATTTTGGTATGTAAAGGTTTTAGGGCTTTTTGGGACATAATAGTGAGGTTATCTATGTTATTTGTGTAGAGAGTGGGAAGGTTGTTGATGCTAGGGTTGAAGGTGAGATCGATGCTTGTTGGGTAAATTTGCCAGTTTTGCTTTTTTGTTAATATATTATATATATATATATATAATATTATATATATATATAATATATATAAATATATATATACTATATAATGAATTATATATATATATATTATTATATATATATATATAAATATAAATATAAATATAAATATAAATATACAATATAAATGATAAATCGATGATATACTTATATAACTAATATATACTATATTATTAAATATCTATATATATATATTATTATATATATATAACTATATACATATATATTATGACATATATATATATATATAATATATATATAATATTCAGGAATTCACATTTGATTTCGACGAACTAGCCTGCATAGTTAGTTAAGGCATTAGCGTATATTCATATGACTGTGCGAAGTAATCAAGATGCTTTTTTTTTCGGTTATTATGAATTTCATGATTTCGAATTCATTCCGAGTTTCTCAAATGTGATAATTTTCGGCGATGACCCAGGAGGAAGCCCTCAGTGAATAATTAATAATGATTCATGGGACTAGAATGGACCAAGCGGCGTATCAATTGATAACTTATCAATTCTGTGCTTTCGCTGTAAGTCATTTATTCCAAGATACACTTATGCTAATGAGAAATATATTGCAACCATTGAACAGTGTTGTGGATATGGATTTGTTACTGTGTCACCGGTCAGCACTATATAAGATGTTTTGAATTGGCAGGTATCGCAATTTTGTTTCTGTACGTTTTAAAAAGCACTAAACTGATTATTAGCAACACTACAACAAGGGCAACATATTGTTCATTTATTTTATTATATTATTATATATATATATAATATATATATATATTATATCAAATATATATATACTATATATAACTACTATATAATATATATATATTATATAATATAATATATATATATATATAATATATATATATATATATATATATATATATATATATATATATATATTTTATATTATTTGATTATTTTATTATTATTATTATTATTATATTATTGATTATTATTATTATTATTATTATTATATTATTATTGATTATTCATTATTATTATTATTATTATTATTATTTATGATTATTTCATATTTTTATTATTATCCATATTATTATTATTATTATTATTATTATTATTATTATTATATTATTATTATTATTTATTATTATTATTTATTATTATTATTATATTATAGCAATAAAATCTATTTTCTGTTGAGTAGTACCGTACCATCAAATTTTGATTGGCCATAATCACCTAACCGTAGTCTCTCAATTTCAGCAAATCTTCACGCGTAATAATTATATATATATATATATTATAATATATATATATATATAATATATAGATATATTATATATATATATAGATATATATATATGTATAATAGTATATATTATATTTATATGTATAATATATACTAATATACTATATATATATATATATAGTATAATTATATATATATATATATTAAATATTACTTATTAATATAATATATATATATATATTATATATATAATATATTATATATAGATATAGAGAGAGAGGAAGAGACGAGAGATGGAGAGAGGAGAGAGAGAGAGAGAGAGAAGAGAGAGAGAGAGAGAGAGAGCAGAGAGAGAGAGAAGTAGCGCTCTCAAAGCGATGAGGATTACTTCCCATTATGGATTTGGGGTATTTGGTACATCCCAAACACTCCAGCTCAATGGTTCGCCTTCTTTGCGATCATACTCCACATTTTCTTACATTGTGTATATCTTATCACACACAGGACACTACTACCTCAATGTACACGACACACAACCTTTTTTCATATATCCCTGTGTGGTGGGGAGAAGAATTTCTCCACCAGCTGTGTTCTTGCCGAAGCTGTCGTACTACTGATGCGGGACTACTAAACGAGACGGCAATCAGGTGTAATATAGTCAGGGCTTGGGACCCCCAGTACATCATAATCTTTTCTCATATACTCAGGGGACATGGTCATGGCACACCGACGCTTTAAGCGACCTTGTATATTTCGGACCGAACTATTCGTTTGAGATCGCTCTGGGTATACGAAGTTCGGAGGACAATAAATGACGAGCAGAGGAGAGACGGAGGAGAGAAAGTGGTGAATGTATTAGAAAGCGATGTAACTAAATTTGACATTTGCCCTTGCTGTGTCTGAAAAACAAAGTATGGAAAAAAGAAGCGTTGAAGGCCACCCGATAGAGTGTGAAAGAAATGCGTGTGTGCTTGGAGCTGGACGATAAGGATGACAGTGGGAGGAGAAGGAGTTGGCGGTTTTGATGGAGTAACTTGAGGCCACAAGCAAGCTTATGGCTGGGTTTCGCTTTTTTATGCAGTGACTAAGAATTTTAATATTTAGAATTGAGTTTAAGACAAGGTTAAGATATTTGTGCGTTGTAAACGTATGGCTCATATCCAAAGAGAGCATCGGTTGAGACGTGTATAACGAGCAGCCCGAGGGTGACTTCTTGGGATAAGTAGCCTCGGAGAAATGGATGGTATCGGACGGTAACGCCCTCCGAGTTCAATGCAAGATTCTAATTGATCGGTCAGCTTTATTTGGAGCTCTTCAAAGACGAGCGGCCCAAAATACAATCCGCCCTTTTCTACTCAGTAACCGTCTGCACTCCCTAATTCAGCTCAGAAAGAGTCTTACATGGCCGATCCAGAAGCGCAGAATGAAAGCTCGTATAGTGGCGCGCGGCCACCATTACCGCCCTGCACATCCAATCCCGTTATCCCGATCCACTGTAGCAAAACGTGAGTAGGAGCTTTAGACTGATCTGGTGCTTGGGAGACCTAAAATGTTTGCGATAGTTGATTGAAAACGATGGCAGATGTGTAAACAGTTCCATGTTAGTTGCGAGAGAAAATCTGAAATGGTAAGAAGAAGTTACATTGATTCTGTGAGGACGAGGTTATGTCGTGCTAGGAGTATACTACATCCTTCGGCGCAAAGTTATCATAAGTATACTAAAGTGTTGGTATACGTTAGAGATGGTATCGAGGGAAAGTAGTTGTGTAGGTCAAGAAGGAATGTTGAATTATGTGATGATGTTAAATCAGTGAGGGTTGGAAGTGTTAATATCAGATCATTTATATTTTATATAAGATTTAAAATTAGTCGGGAGCGAGCCATTGTCAAGGAGATAAGATCTTTCGATCTGTGTATGATGAAGAGACGACGGAAGTAGATGGGGAGAATAAGAGTGAGAAGTTAGGTGAACGGGGTTATAAGGAAAAGTATGTTGAGAACATAGCAAATAAATCAGGTTGGAATGTGAACAAGGTGAACGTGAACAAATCTTGTACGCAATGAGTGAAGCTTTTCTTATAGTTTCAAGAGAAGTATGTGGGGTGTGCTAAAGTAGGAAGTAAGAATGTTAATAGTGTGATTGATTAGAATGAAGAGGTGATACAAGCGGTTAAAAGTAAAGAAAAAGAGGCATGGTTGAATGTGCTAAAAAGCCAATGATGATGGTCTTCGAAAAGAAAGGTTACGGAAATATCTTAAGAAGGAAGAAAATGACAGACTTTTTAATAGAAAAAAGAACGGTAAAACAGTGGTAAGTGGGTGATTTTGGGTGACTACAAGAGAATAGAAGCTCTTCTGCGAAGGGGAAGTACGAAAGGTTAAAAAAGTGAGTGAGGGGGTATGTTCATAAAAAATGAATAGGGATGGTGCTTTAAAATAGGTATTTTGGGGATAGGATAATTACTTATAATTAGTAGGGAGGATGTTATAGGTAGAGTGAGGAAGTTGAAAAATGGTAAATCAGCAGTATAGATAGAATTACTGATGAAATGATCAAGAATAGAGTCGAGATTGTGAATGACTGGATATGAAGTTGTAACAAAACGTCTTGTGGAGTGTTAGTTCCAAAGGATTTAAGAGAGTAGTAATAAAGGTAACCCTAATATAAAGAATAAGGGATATATAAGGGAAACTGGAAGGAACTATACTTTGGAATTAGTACTCGAGTTTTGTAGGTAATAGATGCTGGTATTTTGGTTGAAAGAGTGCGGCGAGTGAAGGACTGCTTGGTGAAGAACAATGTGCATGTTAGAAGTGGAAGGATGTATAGATCAAAATGTTCACATTGAAACAAATGAGTGAGAAATTTAGAGAGAAGAATAAATTGTATTTAGATTTTATGAACTTGCAACAGGTGTATGACAGGATTAATAGGCTGCTGTTAGCGATATATCGGTGTTGGTGGTTAGGCTTACTGAATAGAATCAAAGTACGTATGTCTAGTGACGCGGTATGTTAAGAAAATGGACAGAAAGTGGTGAATTGGATTTAATATGAATTAGTGGAGTGAGGACAGCGAGTTTTATTCCCCATGCTAATTTATTTTGTTGTATGGACTGGTGATGGAAAGAATTAAAGGTAGGTTGCGGTTAAGGGAGAAGGTTTTACACTGATGGAGAATGGAAAAGAGTGGAGGGTACCCTGCTTACTGTACGCTATGATTTGTCTTTGTTGGCGAGTCTGACAGTAAAGTATTGAGAAGAATTATAGATGGGTTTGGCAGGGTGTGAAAAAAGGAAGGGATTTTGAAAGTAAATTAGATAAGAGTAAGGTGATGGTAGGGAGTGAGAGAAGTCCGCGGTGTTGAAATTTTCATGTTCCGATAGTGAGATGAGCAATTGGAAAAAAGTATCAGAGTTTAGATGGACTGAGAAAAGGGAACGTTTGAGGCAGAGTTTACTAGGAAAATTGTGAATGTAAGAAGATGGGCTGGTGAAATAAAATACTTGGTACAATCAAAGGAGTTATACTAAGATTTCTGCATGAGGGTTAGTTATTACCAGGTGTTAATGTATAGTGTGAAACTATTCGTGTGGAATAAGAGGTATAGATTGAGTCAGTAAAAGAGTGTTCGAAAGAAAAGAATTTGAGCTTTGGTACTTAGAGGGGAAAAGAAAAGTGTATGATCGGAAGAATGACTGCCAATTTGGTGAGGTGGTATGGGTTTGTGGCCGGCCAAAGCGGGATTAAACCCTACAATGACGAGGATTACCATAGTGGGGGATCCGTCGCGGTGCTGTGGTAAGCCCTAGGGGGCGAATTTGGCATTCGACGGGCTCGCATCTTAAGGGCTATGAGGTGAGGTGTAGGGTTTCCTTTCAAATTATTATCACTCTTCTACTAACTATCCCATATCCGGTGCATTATACGCAACTTACTTCTTTATTTTCATCTGTGGATAGTGAGGGAGGATATAGAAAGAAAGAGTCATATATAATATATATAATATATTTATATATATATATAATATAATATATAATATATATATATATATATATATATATATATATATATATTATATATATATATATAATATAGTATATATATATATATTAGTATATATATATATATATGCATACGAATTTGTGGTCATTTATTTTTGGCTGTGAATGTAAAAAAGGTGTCTGATAATAAATTGGAACAAAGCCAAGTTTTCTTTGTTTTTTACTTTTGTTTTTTTTATCTTTTTTTTTGTTGTGTGTGAGTTGAAAGCCGCCCAAACTGCTGATTTTCTATTATTCTCTTCTCATCTCTCTCTCTCTCTCTCTCTCTACTCTCTCTCTACTCTTCTCTCTCTCTCTCTCTCTCTCTCTCTCTCTCTCTCTCTCTCTCTCTCTCTCTCTCTCTTCTCTCATATTAATTGTTCTATCTCTGTTTTATGCCAACAAAAATTAATAGTAAATAATAACTTATTATTATTATTATTATTATTATTATTATTATTATTATTATTATTATTATTATCTATTATTATTATTATAATTCATCTTATTCTTAAGAAGAACCACATTTAACTCGTCATTTGCATGACTAAAAATCGAGTAATTGTTTTTGGTTGTTTTAAAACAATGTCAGTTGTGGTGATATATTATTATTTATTATTATGATTATTATTATTTTATTATTATTATTATTATTATTATTATATTATTATTATATTATTATTTTATTATTATTTTTTTTAATTATTTATTTCATTTATTAGTATTTTATTTAAATTCTCTTGCATTCTTAGACGCGAATGAAAATAATAAAACAATAAAATAGATATATAATATCTCAAACAAGTTTAGCAATTAAGTGTGCGAAACACACAAACAAACCCACAGCATTTAATATATATATTATATATAATAATAATATACATATCGATATAATATATATATTATATATATAGTATATATATTACATATACTATATAATATATATATATATAGTATAGTATATATATATAGCTAACTATATATATATATATATATATATATATATGCAAGATGATTTATTGAAGCAGAATATGTAAATAAAAACAAATTTCATGATTATTATCATTATTCTTTGAAAGTAAAAAGCTTTATACAAATACGACTGTTTCAAACTGATCTCTCTAATGAAGCTATTATGATAGGTGCAGAGAACTGTAAATGACTAGATGTTGATATTTTTTACCTGTTTGAACGCAAAACAAAGCACAAAAAATTACACAGTTCGTAATGACTGTTGAAATTTCGAGCAGTTAACTTAGGTACTATGCAGATAAGGGAAAAATAGCATTTTGTTCTTTTTGGCCTCTTATGTGCTTATAAAATTATAATGGCAGCACCATCCATAATGCGAGGAGCAAGTTTGTCTTTTGGCCTTTTTGCCTGCCTGTTCGGGCTTTGCATGATTTCTCTTTCCGTCTATCCGTCTCAAATCAAAAACTAATTAAGTGAAGTTTGAAGACCTTGGTGGTCACCGAATTACTGTGCCTATCCAACTCTGGAAGATTCCAGATTTAGATAGTGTGTCACCTCGGCAGGAGATTCGTGGTAAGAAAGGAACACATAACAACGTAGCCAAGAAATTCCTAAATAGCAGTGGAAGTTCGTTTTATACAGTTATATCTGATAAGTTGCCCTATTGAGGAAAGATTTGGTTAGATAGGCAGGTACAATGGACTGAATGTCGAACATACTGACCCTTAATTGTTACATAGAAACGATGTTGGAAGTTGTTTCAGCAGGTGGCATGTGAAATTTTCTTTCTGACCAACCGTCTGTTCATCGGGAACAGTATGAAAGAACAATTAATCAGCAATCAGCAAATTACCCATTTTAAAATGCAATCAACTTAGAATCATTTTCTCTTTGAATGTATGGTAACCTTGTATGTGAAATGGATATATACATTTAGTACGCGAAACATCGATTTATGCTAAAAAAATAAATTGTTTCGTACACGTAGTAGAACTAAGTTTTGCTACTCAAGAATATCTTAAAACTTCATCCACAGTTTGTTCATATTGCAGTCCGTAAAATAAGAGAGCTGGGTAGCAGTATAGAGATTTCATGCAGTTCGAGAAAAACACTTTTGAAACTACTCTGCAGCAGCAAAAGCAGGTACATTGCCAAAATTCATAAAACGAACACCATATCACCATATTTAGCATGGTGTTGGAATAAGATGTGCGGCATTCTAATCAAACACTTTCAACTGCTAGCGTGCCAACAATCTGTTTAGAGTGTACTGCCAGTTTGCAAACAGCTGTATCCTTTTTATCTTTTCATGTCACTTAACATTTTTAATTGAAGCTCTTTGACTCAGAATATCGCTACTAAAAACCACTATTTGACTAACCTCATTGATATATACTATATATTATATATATATATATATACTATATAATATATATATATTATATATATTATACTATATATATATATATAGTATATATATATATATATATAGATAATAATATATATATATATATATATATATATATATATATACGGTTATAATGAATATTATATATATATATTATATAATATATAAATATCATATAGTATAGTATAATACTATATTATATATAATATATACTAGTATATATATATATAATTGATATATATATATATATATATAATATATAGTCTTTATCATATATATCATATATATATATATATATACTATTATATCATATATATTCTACTTTTGTTCGGTGATTAAAATAAAAGTAAACACGAATGAGAAAAAATATATACAATAATTAATTTAGAACTTCACAACTAAATTAACAATTTATAACAAAATTTAACCTATTATTATTTATCTTCAGTGAAGTTGCATAATAAAAGAAGAAAATCTATAGACTTTTCAAAGAACTTTATTAGCTTAAAAGTTTCATAAATATATGTTGAACCTAAAAATCATCGTAATTTTTTTTTTTGCATTTATTCATCGGAAATATTGAAAGTTTTTTTTTTATTTCCCCATTTAGGGAGCTTGAGCCGACGGGGACAGACAGGAGGGACGAAATTCACCCCCGTCGTCCACCGGGAGGCCGAGAGACCCCGACTCCTGCATCTTTACGGTTTACCCTATGGTATTCCTTTAGTTAAAAAAAGAATAATTTTAATTCCCTTTACACTATGGTATTACTTTAACTAAAGGAATACCATTGGGTAAACAGCAAAGATGGTAGGAGTCGGGGTTTCTCGGCCTTCCGGTGGACGACGGGGCGGACTTCGTCCCCCCCTCTGTCCTCGTCGGCTCGAGCCCCCTAAATGGTGAAAATAAAAAAAAAAAAACTTTCAAATATTTCCGATGAATAAACGCAAAAAAAAAGAAAAAAATTACGATGATTTTTAGGTTCAACATATATTTATGAAACTTTTAATCTAAATAAAGTTCTTTGAAAAGTCTATAGATTTTCTTATTTTATTATGCAACTTCACCTTTATCTTCTATATACTGTACTATTAATATTAATTTTTTATGAAGCGAATTTTTCACCCCTTTTTGTGCGATGCATTTGAACAACCAACGTAACATAACACATTTGCGAGTCTCTGCAGCCCATAGGCAAACCTGAATGATTGCGCTCTGGCGGAAAGCGTAGCGATGTTGCTGTTTTAACTAAAAAATTTAAAAATAACAAACATTACTGATAGCTGCAGGTTATCATCGCACCTTATTTTTACCAAATTGTTTGGTCATTTTTCAGGAAGTTGTTGATGCTACCTTACACTTGGTTAATATAATAAGAATTGGTACTTCGTATGCCACATTTTGGTTTATCGGCAGTTTTATCGGGTATCGGTTAAATCGGATTCAGAATGAAATTATTTCTATCGGTACTCAGGATCATAAAGATTTTTGAAAAAATGTTCCCATCCCTGAATATATATTTCTCACCTTGTGCTTGCAGACCGGACTCTCTTGCTTAGGTAGATCCTGTCAATGTGCTCCTCCAGAAATCCTCCAGAACAGCTGATCCCGCGTCGTGGTGTAGTGGCGTCGGCCCTCTCTTCACATTCTCCATCGTTTCTCCCCTCGACGTAAATGCTAGTCCCATCTATAGCCCCTCAAATGTCTTTTCTCTCTGCTCTGTTAAGCTCCCACTGCGTCTCGTTGCGATTAGGTCTCCAATTAAGTAATCTTCGGGGGTACTCAAGTCCTTCCATTCTCTGGCCATAAGCGCGAACCATCGCAGGCTGGTTGTCTTTGCATACATTCCATTATTGGCGGCACTCCTAGGCTCTTCTCTTATTGCTTCACTTCTAACTCTGTCCCTCAGCGTTACTCCTCTTATTAATCTTAATACTCGCATTTCCGCAGCTTCTATTTTACTCTTCTGCATCGTGTTAAGTACCCAACATTCCGACCCGTATTATAGTAATATTGGTCGTAGGATGGTTGTATATATAGTCACTTTTACCTCTACTGGCACTCCTCTCTCTGGCCGTCATCAATGGTACAACATCTCCCACATTCTTTGAATATTTTGTTATTCTTTCCCTCAGTGTTCTGAATCTATCCATCTTTTCTCATCGAATATCACTCCTAGATATTTGAATATACTGACCTTCATATGTTTCCTCTCAGTAATTCCAACAGGATATATATATATACTATATATATTATATATTATATATATAAATATAATATATATAATAATATATATATATATATATATATAATATTATATATATATATTTATATATTATATAAATATATATTATATATATATATATATATTGATAGTCTCGTATAACCCTCATATATATAGAGATAGGTATTAGTAGAGAGATTTGTAGCATGTATATGATGTTATATATAGTAAAAGTATAGGTGAGGCTATGATAATGTAAAATCTGTAGTTATATATTGTAGTATATAGTAAGATTAACGATATGGTTGTGATAATATATGGGTTATATACATATATTATATATTAAGTGAGGAACACTTATCCTCTCAGTGTGTGCTTGAAGTTATGTTATATGGTTGAAGCTCAAGCTTGGAACAAGTTGTACATGATTTAATAAATATTATTTAAGGGTATATGGTATATAATTAGTAGTATAATGAGTAAATATAGCGGCAAACGTAGACGATGCAGAGTATATTGTAGTAGGAAAGTATGTGGAATTGGCATAAGTGAAGGTGTCTGCTAGCAATTAAATCTAAATCAGTTATATATATGTTAATTTCGTATTAAATAGTAGACTATAAGTTATTAGAGTTGTGCTTAGGGTCTTACATTAGAGGGTATACTGTTGTTATACCTGTGTATATATGTATATATATATTATATATATATATAATATATATAAGTATTGATGAGACTAATTGTGTATTGAGTTTAAATACGAGAAGTATAAGTATCTATAATAAGTATTTCAATGTGATCATAGATAATGGACTCTCTAATCTTAATGGGGTGTGACTATAGGTTATAGAGATAAATGATAAAATAGAATAAAAAGGAGGAATATAATTGAAACGTATATATAGAGAGTTAGGTATATATAAATATATGTTTATGATTTAGTTGGTGTATAGAAAGGGGTAAATGAGAGAATAAATGATAATTATGTTAAGATGGTTTGGAATACAATGTTATTGGATGAGATATATGAAATATGTATATATCTAGTATTGGTTAATGCGGATATGTATTTATAATATTAGACTAAGTATATATTATATATTGATGTATTAGGGATATCATCAATTACCGGCTTGTTGATATATATGAAGACGTACTAAGAAATAAGTGGGAATTGAGTCAGTAATTCGATAATAGTTATTGTAAGTATAGTAGAAATCTTGTAGTTTTATAGAGTAGTTAGATTGACGAGAAGATATTAAGTGATGTACTAACAGGCAGGTATATTAGTGATGATGGGCGGGTGGGTGAATGTTATAGATGATGAGTGGTTAATGAGTTTATAGCTGGCCCTACTACTGTTATAGGCAGGGGTAATTGAACCTATACTTACCTTGACGGATCTATACTCTAATAGTGAGGGTCTACGCTTGTCCCATGAAATAGCTTTAGGGTGATTCTTATACTGTAATACCTCGTATTGAGTTCTCACTAATTAATGTATGTACTTGATTAAGTAGGAGGGCGGTAAGGTACTGGCTCCTATTCTTTTATTATCGTACTATGTTTCATGTTCTCCTACTGTCTTTTCTTTTCCTCTCAGAATGCTGTCAGTATTACGTCACCTTTAATCTACTCAATTCTTGGCGTGAAAATAGTAATGCAGATATAAAAGAAGATGAAGAAATATAATAGATATATTATATATACAATAAACATTTATAAATAATAACATAATAAGATAATAATAATAATATCAAAATTAATAATAATATAATAATAATTAAATAATAATATAATAATACATAATATAATAATATATAATAAATAATAATATAATAATTATAATAATAATTATAATAATAATTATTAAATTAATAATTATTGTTTATACTTGTAATATAGGTGAGAAAGTATAAAATACACTTTGTGAATAAAGTTGTACTAATGATAATATATAGGA
>JABUQX010138201.1:22500-30377 GCA_015478945.1 Trachelipus rathkii | reverse complement strand
CGATTAAATTACACTAACACACATATTACAAAAATGTATCATAACCCTTCCGATTTATCATACTGATCAACAAATATATCCTAACATAACAATGTTTTTCACATTAATAAACTAACATAAGCACCATATGAACTAGAGAAAATAATTACAACGACCGAAACCTAACACACTTTACACCCAAATAAACTTTAACATAACAAAGTTCCCAGACTTAACCCAGCCGGTAAAGTAACTAACTACAGACAAAACGTAACCTATTTATACCTTTTTCAAACATATCTCTAACATATAACGTTATCTACATGACACAGTAACATTACAAAAATGCATAGACCATACCCTAACCCTCATGAATACCTAACGAGTAAAACGAATAAGTAAAGGAAAAAAAAAAAAAAAAAAACAAAAAAAAAATGGTTTAGGCCTTATCTCTTGTAGACCACCGCCTCCTTTTCAGAAATTACCAACTCAAACATTGAAAAATGATTTATTCTTAACCATCTGCATAAAGTGATCCAATACTTATATCATATTTGACCCTCTGGCAGGAATAAAAGCAATGTACATCGCCATTCGGTTTACGATTTAATATTAAATGACACTTCGTTGGGAATAACGAAAAAGTCTGCGTGAAGATATCAACAACAAGCGTAGAGATGCGGGAGATGTCATCGTATCAACACTGCGGAAACTATCCTACTGAAGAAAAATAGCTATAAAACATCCCTTAAAGGTAATGAGATTCTTCTTTCAACCAATCAGAAGAAACGTAAACAAGAATACGACGTACAAATGAACCATATCAGTTCAAAAGGGTATAAATTCCCGTTCGACAACAACAACAACAAAATACAACAGCAAACGCAACATTTCCTTTATATACTAACCAACAGATATATGCTAACGTAACATGGTTTCACATAATTAAAGCTAACATGAGCATTACGCAGAGACTAAGAAAATAATCCACAACGACGAATCTAACACAACTTAAGCACAATAAACTGTTAACATTAACAAAAGCTTCCCACACTTAACACCTGTCTATTCATCATACTGCAAAAGAAATAATGCTGACGCTAACAGAGTTTGACATCAACTTACGCTAGACATTTAACAAAAAAAATCATCATAACCTCGTCTAAATATCATAATCCCCAGCGAATAATTGCAAACATAACAAAGTTTTAACCAAACATAACAAAAAAAATAAAAAAATTTATTCCTAACATAACATAAAAATTAAGTTCTTTGAATAAAATATCACAGTAAAACGTAATAATTTACTGATTTTAAAGCAGTAAATCAGTAAATCGGTAAATCAAACCCCTCCATCCGAGCAGTCCCCTACCCGTCCCACCCACCTGTGATCTATAGAGCTATTGATTCAAGTCATATTTCAAGTATCATTTTGGACAAACATAACATAAAAATATGTTCTTTATATACTAGCCTACGAATATATGCTTAACCAAAAAAGTTTTAGCATCAATAAAGCTAAGCAAAATCAATAACCGCGACTAGGGAAGTATAATGTACAAATGCAAACCTAACATACCTCGCCTATGAATAATCAGCTAACATCCTGAAAAAAATTCCCTACTGATCAAGGGTAAAGTAGCTAACAGGTCAATACAATGACTCGATATGTTCCCACTTTTCGAGCATATTAGCAACAGGTAAAACCGTATTATCTAACAAAATCCCTTAACAAAGTGACCAATCTATCAAAGATGCCACCATCTTGAACTATGAATTGGTACACTATCTTCATCAAAGTGGTCACTCGCCTTTCAGCTATGAACATCATTTGACACTAATGAATAAACGTAGACATTAGCCAAAATTCTAGGGCAAACCTAACATTATTCAACAAAACTTAACCTAAAATTTATTAAAAAAAAAAAAAGCTCACTTTTAACACATCATTCGTCAGTTAAACAGTGAATATCGCTTACTAAAAACCATCATTTCTCTAACAAATCATTGTTATTTCCACATTGTCATATTAATATTTAACATAACGTATCTAACTTACGAATAAACAGTGTTCATTAACCAAGAGGATCTAAAGCAACACATTACCTTCCGAGAAAAAACCCAGGGGATGCGCCCTTGAAAGGGTGTGAATCTGCGAGGGGGATCACCCCGAAGGGTGTAAGCGGGCAGTTTACCCTCCGAAGGAGGGGTAAAGGCACTCAGCCCTTCGGCTGAGCACTAAAGCCCGCGTGACACCGCCTTCGGGTTGATCCCCCCTCGCAGGATTCACACCCTTCAAGGGGCGCATCCCCCTGGGTTTCTCTCGGAAGGTAATGTGCTGCTTTAGATACTCTTGGGTTAATGAAAACTGTTATTCGTAAGTTAGATACGTTATGTTAAATATTACACAGTGTGAAATAAACACTGATTTGTTAGAGAAATGATGAGTTTTTGTAAGATATTACGGTTTAGCTGACGATGATGTGTTAGAAACGTAGGCTTACGTTAGTTTTGCTGAATAATGTTAGGTTTGTAAACTTTTGCTAATGTCTACGTTTATTCATAGGTAAATGATGTTTATACTCGAAACGGCAGTGACACTTTGATAAGATAGTTCAATCATAGTTCAAGATGGCTGGCGATCTTTGATAGATTGGTCACTTGCTTAAGAGGATTTTGTTTAGATATACGGTTTTTTTACCTGTTGCTAATACTGCCCGAAAAGGAACATATCGAGTATTGTAAGACCTGTTAGCTACTTTACCTTTGATAAGTAGGGAATTTCAGGATGTTAGCTGTTATTCATATGCGAGGTATGTTAGGTTTGCCATTGTACATTATATTCCTAGTCGCGGTTATGATTTGTTAGCATTATTGGTGCTAAAACTTTGTTGGTTAAGCATATATTCGTAGGCTAGTATATAAAGAACATATTTTATGTTATGTTTGTCCAAAATGATACGCTTGAAATTATGACTTGAATCAATAGCTCTATAGATCACAGGTGGGTGGGACGGGTAGGGGACTGCTCGGATGATGGGAGGGTTTGATTTACCGATTACTGATTTACTGCTTTAAAAATCAGTAAATTATTACGTTTACTGTGATATTTTACTCAAAGAAACTTATTTTTATGTTATGTTAGGATAAAATTTTGTATTTTTTTGTTTATTTCGTTTAAAACTGTTGTTATGTTTGCATGATTATCGCTGGGATTATGAATATTTAGTACGAGGTTATGATGAATTTTTTTTGTTAAATGTTACGAAGTTGATGCTAAAAACATCTTTACTCAGCATTTATATTCTTTGTCAGTTATGATGAATAGACAGTGTTAAGCTTAACTTTGTTTAATGTTAACAGTTTTATTCGCTGCTAAGTGTTAGATTTCGGCGTTGGCATTATTTCTAGTTCTGGTTAATGCTAGCTTAGCTTATAATGCTGAAAACAATGTTACGTTAGCATATATTCGTTTGGTTAGATCTCAAAGAACTTATCTTTTTACTATGTTATTGTTGTTGTTGTTGTGTCGAACGAGAATATATACCCTTTTGAACTGATATGGTTTCATTCGTACGCTCGTTATTCTGTTTCTTTCTTTCTGATTGGTTGAAGAGAAAGCAATCTCAGTACATTAAGGGAAGGATGCGATTTATACTATTTCTTCAGTAGCGATAGTTTTTCTCAGTGCTTGATACGATGACAATCTCCCCGCATCTCTACGCCTTGTTGTTGATATCTTCACGAGGAGTTTCGTTATTCCAACGGTGTCATTTATATTTAATCGTAAACCGAATGGCGCCTGCTACATTGCTTAGTATATCCTGCCAGAGGGTCAAATATAATAAGTATTGCCTCACTTTATGCAAATAGTTAAAGCATAAAATCATTTTCATGTTATAGATTGGCATTTTCTATGAAAGGAGCGGTGGTCTAAAAAGAGAGAAGCCTAAAAACTTTACTTTATTCGTCTTTACTCGTTAGGTTATTTATGAGTTAGAGTATGTGTAGACACATTTCTTTGATAAATGTTACTGTGTCATATGTCAAATGTAAGTTAACGTAATATGTTATGAGATACTATGTTGATAAACGGTATAAATAGGTTACGTTTTGTCTGCAATGTTAGTTACTTTACCGCTGTCTAATGTCTGGAACTTTGTTAATGTAACAGTTATTTGGGTGTAAGTTGTGTTAGGTTGTCGTTGTACATTATTTTCCGGATCAATATGGCTGCTATGTTAGCTTAATTAATGTGAAAAACGATTGTTATGTTAGCATATATTAGTTGATCAGTATGATAATCGGACAGGGTTATGATATTTTTGCTAAATATTAGTGTGTTAGTGTAAATTAACATCGTTATGTAGAATATGCTTGAAAAAAAGATTAGGTTACCTTTTGCATACCATGTTAGTTACTACTGTGTTAAAGTGTGGAATTTTGCTTAATGTTAACATTATTCGTGTTTAAGGTGTTATAGGAATTGTCTTCGGTTACATTATTTTCTTAGTCATGACATTCATTTAGCTTTATGGATGTGGAAACCTTATTAGTTTAGATATATTCGCGTGACGGTATGATTATATAAACCACTTTGATAACATTTTTAGTTAATATACCAGTATAGTGTAAATTAACAGATCGTTATGTTAGAGATATGTTTGACAAAGTGTGAATTAAGTAGCGTTTTTTGTTGTATGTTAGTACTTTATGATGTTAAGTGCTGAACTTGCTTAATGTTAACAGTTTATTCGTGTTTAAGGTGTCGATAGGTTTGTCTTTGTACATTATTTTCATAGGTTCATGTTACGCCATGTTAGATTAAACTTTATTGATGTGAAAAACTTTGTTACGTCAGCATATGTTGTTTGATATTTGTATAAAGAACTTGATTTTATGTTATGTTTATCCAAGAAGACACTCGAAATGATGTACTTTGAATCAATATGATCAGATAGATCAATAAAGATCACAATGGTCAGGAGGGAGGTTGGATAGTGATTTGATTTAGTGATTTACTGCTTTAGGGAGTGTAAAACGTTACAATTTTAGTAAAAATTTGACGTAAATCAATAGAATCAATAGATCCTAATAGAAAAATCAATGATCAATAGATCATGATTGGTCAGGAGGGAGTGGGTGGCTTGATTTACTGATTTACTGTTTAGGGTATGTAAAAATGACAATTTTATTAAAAAATTTGACCTTAATCAATAGATCAATAGTCAATAGATCAATAGATCAAAGATCAATAATCGTCAGGAGGGAGGTTGGATAGTGGTTTGATTTACTGATTTACTGCTTTAGGGTATGGTAAAAACATGACAATTTTAGTAAAAATTTGACTTAAATCAATAGATCAATAGATCAATAGATCAATAGATCAATAGATCACAACTGGACAGGAGGGTAGGTTGGGTGGCTTGATTTACTGATTTACTGCTTTAGGGTATGTAAAACATGACAATTTTAGTAAAAAATTTGACCTTAATCAATAGATCAATAGATCAATAGATCCAATAGTATCACAACTGGACAGGAGGGTGAGTGGATGGGTTTGATTAGTGATTTACTGCTTTAGGGTATGTAAAAACGTAAATTTTTTACGTTATAAACATGAAAAGTATAAAAAATTTTAACAAAACAAAAAGTTTTAAAGAAATAAAAAAAATAATAAAAAATAGAAAAAAAAAATTAAAAATTAAAAAAGTTAGAAAATTAAAAAAATTAAAAAGTTAAAATAAAAAAGAAAATTAAACAAAGTATAAATGTAAAATAAAACTTTCAAAAAAAAATAAAGTTAGAAAAGTAAATTTAAATAAAAATAAAAAAAATAAAAATGAAAAAATAAAAAATAAAAAATAAAAATAAAGTTAGAAAAATAAAAAATAAAAAAATTAAAATTAAAATAATAAAATTAAACACAAAGTATAAATGTAAAATAAAAACTTATAAAAAAAAAAAAATAGTAAACAGTATATGTATGTTTCAACTTAGGAAAAAAATTATATTAGTTAACGTTTATAAAAAGAAAATGAGATTTGAAAATATAAATGCTATTCTTCAGAACATTTAGAAAAATAAAGGATTATCTTTGCAAGATTGCCAATGCCAATTGACGTATATGTACACTGATAGAACAGAAGCAGTTATGGAAACAGTACGGATATCTTTATTATTAAATGAATGTTACTATGTCAGCAACGCCCCACCGCGCTCCAGCCCCACGGTGACACTACCAACTCTGAATCCTTCCTCCTTCCTCATTCTTCTTCCCTCTTCCTTTCCTCCTCCTTTCTTCCTTTCTTCCTTTCTTCTTCTTCTTCCTCTGTTTTGCATTCCATGCATTTCTTCTTCTTTTTTTTTCAGGAAGGGACCCATCTCCGGGGGGGTCCCTGAACTCCGAATCCGAATCCGATTCCAACTTCCGTCTTCCGACTCCCCCTGACTTCCTCAACCACAGCCTCCAAGTTTCATCTTCTACGATCATTTTTAATTTTACGGGGGCTACGTCCCCCCTTACGGGGTGACGCAGAGGAACGAATTCGTCTCCAACGAGATTGACGTCATCATATAAACTCACATCCAAATTCTCATTCCATTCGGTTAAGCCCTAACGATTGGTTTTCAGAACGAATTTGACCTTGACGCTAAGGGGGCAGCACCCCCTTAGGGGTGACCGTACGATCACCAAAAACTCGTCTGTATCGCGGTATCACCTAAAAGAGAACATATACCAAGCTTTTGAAAGCGATACGCTTAACTCCTAACCCGATGGTTAGATATATGTCAGACTTAGAACCGCGATGCGAAGAAGAAAACCGTCGGTTGGAAACCGTAAAGCGGAGTGCGTAAAAAAACGATCCCTTACAGGGATCGTTTTTTTTTCGACTCAGATTCGATTTCCTTCGGAATCGAATCTTCGACGTAATATAATAATATATAATGTATAATATATATTCAACGCGCGCTCAGTCTGTGTCTGTCGGTCAAACAGACCTTCGGTCTGTTTGACCTCCAAATGATCGGTTGCCCAAACGCTCGTTAGGCCTAAACGCATCCACGCAGATCAAGCAACAAAGGCGTAAGCGCAATATCGGTGGCCACCCTCGGGGGTGACCCCCCTATATATACATCCTACAGACGAAAATTACACGGATCGAGCTTAACCCATATATAGATTATATGCAGAGTTCAACTATATCTCTGCTATACTTTTGAGAAAAGGCTGCCAGCACGGTCAAACTCGGGCAATACTACAAATATTAATATTATATTATATATATCGATAATATATATATATAAATATATATATATATATATATATATATATATAATAGATATATATATATTATGATAGACTTATATATGTATATATATATACTATATATATATATATATATATATATATATATTATATATAATATATATATATATATATATATATATATATATATTATATATATAAATATAATGAATATATATTATTATATATAGATATATAAAGTATAATTACCTATTTATATTTTATCGATATTTGTTGGCCATGAAACTCGCAAGGGTTTACTCACACACACACACACACACACACACACACACACACACACACACACCACACACACACACACACACACACACACAGCACACTTGAAACACGTTCATGGTGGCAGAATTTCCAAATGAGTTGAGCCGAAGCAGAGCTTGCTATCAAGCTTAGATCAACTCTTTGCACTTAACCACTTGGTTAGAAATACTGAACACATTTATAACTTGAACCAAAGACTCTTACTACTATAGTAATGAACCCGCAAATCATGATATTAACAGGTTGAGGTAATACGTAACAACCTACATATATATATATATATATATAATATATATATATATATATATAT
>JABUQX010138201.1:2500-17500 GCA_015478945.1 Trachelipus rathkii | reverse complement strand
TATTTACTTAACATAGGTACTAGGTACATTCATTGCATGCCGCATTCATGGGAGAAACAATAAATATATATATATATATATATATATATATATATATATATATATATATATATATATATATATATATATATATATATATATATATATATATATATATATATATATATATATATATATATATATATATGACAGAAATAATGGACGCCCTATCGGCAACAGAAAGGCCAGTTGCCAGATTTGTAGCTAAATCTGGCTCCCTAAGTCATATTTTTGGCACTTTTTAGCATTTTTCTTACAGCATTATTTGAATATTTCTATCACCCCTCCCACAAACCCCAACCGTCAGGCATGTCAGCAGCTGACCTGGGAACGGCCTCAAATCTGGTTGACTTTGGCTCTTTTTCTAGTGGCAGCATTGCACTTTAATGACGAAGGAGCGTTTTCGAGAGAGACGACCGGTTGCTGAGGAAGGCGAGACCGTTTTGGGAGGCTCTGGAGCTTCTTAACGGCAGGAAATTCCAAGACATGTCGGTAGTTGACTCGGCTTTTCTCCTCACATCGTTATGTTTTAACATGGCGCGTCAAAATAAATGTTTCTAAATGAGACAGTTTTTGAGGTCAGGAAGGTCATTTTTAAGTTTTATACTTAATGGATTTAACCCCCCAAAATGAGGTTCTTGGTTTCTACAAGATTTTAAATGATCAGTAGACCATTTCTGATGATTCCATTAGATTAATCGTGGTCTTTTACCCCCAAATCGAAATTTAAAGTCTTTCCATGAGCTTTGGTTAGTTTATTACATTGACAAAAACATAATCGAAAGAAAATTCGATGGTTTTATTTAACATTCACTAATTATAATCAGTAATGATAATCACAAACCAGAGGAAAGGGTCCACAACTCTGCATGAGTTTGTTTTTCTTTTTTTTCTTTCTTTTTTTTCTTTTTTCTTTTTTTTTTTACAGTGGCAGCACTGCACGTCAATGACGACGAAGTGCTATTGAAAGCGACGACGCGTTTCAAAAGGTGAGACCGTTTGTGGAGGCTCTGGAGCTTTTGAACGGTAGGAAATTCCAAGACATGTCGGTAGTTGACAGATTTTTCTATTCACATCGTTAGATTTTGATACTTGATGTGTCAACATATAGGTTTCTAAAGTCCGTGAGACCGTTTTTGTGGTCAGGTAGACCGTTTTCGAGTTTTTCTGTACTTAGTGGGTTTTACCACCAAAATTTGCCTTTTGGTTCCAAGAATTTCATTTAATCAGTAGACCAATTCTGATGATTCCATTCGATTAAATCGTGGTCTTTAACCCTATAATCGATATTTATAGTCACCTTTCTGCTTGCTCTAATTGGCTTATTACATTGAAAAGCATAATGGAAAGAAAATTCGATAATTCTATTTAATATCCACTCAACATAATTGGAAATGATAACCATAAACCGGAGGGTTAAGAACAAGACATATAAGCCACACTTTTTCCCCTCCTTTAAGGGAGTTCTAATAATCTTATCCCTACAAAACTTCCTACCCCAATAGCTGGTGACGTCAGCTTCCATGAAGCGCAGTTTAGCGCCGCTACTCTCCTCAAAGTGGGATGCTGAGACCCTAAACTTGGAAATGGCCATAGGTAAAAGAAAATAAATAGTCGACAAGACTCGGCTAAGGATTAGGAGTTGAAGAAGGAAACTGAACCTGAGTGGACTCCTGTGATGGGGCACTGAACCGGAGCCGTATTAGGAGCTGGAGCTGAAAATCTGGTTACAAACATATAATAGACCAAGTGATGTGTCTTTCAATATGTTTACTAGGACGTAGAACCCAATTGTGAGGGTTTTAGATCTCTCAAGGGTCTTTGAGCACTCCCAGAGGGGGTACCGGACAAAAAGAGAAGACATGCACAGAGTGCGTTGCAGAAGAAGATGGATGAAGATTGAAGAAAGAATAAGAAGTCGGAGACCGAGAAATCTTATGTGCAAGAGCAATGAGACGAAGCAGATACTGGAGCTGCCACGGGTTCGGGTACGGTGCTGAGTTAGCATACATGCGCTTAATTACACAATATTGATGTCATTGTATTTGTTTACAGGCCTATAGAACTCGAATTTGATAATTTCAAGTTCCCACGGGTGCCTGTGCCTGCCCTATGCCCGTGCCTGTTGGACAAAATATGACTCTTAGCACAAAGAGCTTGTTAATTATACGGCCTCTTTCTAACTATCTGCCACTTTACCAAACTTTGTTAGTACATTGTGTACCTTAGTATTTCCTTACCTAACCGGACTAAACATACCAATCAAACATTGTCTAATGTAACCAGACCTATCCTTGCTCAGCAAACTATCTTAGGGCATCTACCTAATTATTTACGGCGTCTCTCTGTCTCTCTCTCTCTGTCTCTCTCTCTCTCTCTCTCTCTCTCTCTCTCTCTCTCTCTCTCTCTCTCTCTCTCTCTCTCTCTCTCTCTCTCTCTCTCTCTCTCTCTCTCCTCTCTCTCTCTCTCTCTCTCTCTCTCTCTCTCTCTCTCTCTCATTCTTCTCCCTCCTCTTCTCTCCCTCTCTCTCTCTCTCTCTCTCTCTCTCTCTCTCTCTCTCTCTCTCTCTCTCTCTCTCTCTCTCTCTCTCTCTCTCTCTTCACATTGTCTTACCTGACACAACTAAATTTTCCGTAATTCTCTAGACACATTCTAACACAGAACTCTCCATTCACCCTACACATATCTTTTCTTAATTTCATTCTTTCTCTGGGTATATATATATATTTATATATATATATAAATATATTATATATATATATTAATATGATATAATATATAATATATTATAATATTATATATATATATATTACATATCTGTGTATCTAATTTCAATATTACACTTATATATATATATATATATATATATACTATAATAAATATAATATATATATATATATATTATATATTATATTATATATATATATATAAATATAGTATATTTAATATATATATAATATATTCCTCTCCTATTATATATATATAGGCTTCATTTGTGATTTCCGACCAACCACTAATTTTGTAAGGTTGGTAGTAATATCATAATATTGTTGTAAAACAGAAAGAAAATAGTTTAAATCTCGCAAAATATTTTAAATCTCGCAAGCACTTATGGTTCGCGAAAAGGAAAAGGTTTAGTACATGAAGAAAAGACCATATATTAAGGTTTTTTGAGCTTAGCGCATATTAATTTATATTACATTGCATTTATTTAATACATTTTATAGATTTCTTTTACTGCTTTACTGCTTGTTCAATATTGTTTATAATAATAATAATAATAATAATAATAATAATAATAATAATAAAAATAATAATAATAATTAATAATAATAATATAATAATAATTAATAAATAATAATAATAATAATAATAATAATAATAATAATAATAATAATAATAATAATAATAATAATAATTATAATTATAATTATAATTATAATTATAATTATAATATAATTATAAGGCCAAGCCTCATATTTAGAGCGACAACTATCACCAATCCATATCTCAAAAACTACAATAGCTACAGGAAAAGGATACATTGGTGGGATCCTGTAAACTTTTCTCAAAAAGTATCTTAAAAAAAAAAAAAAAGCTATTTTTTTTGGGGGGGAGCTCGAGCCGGCGGGACATAGTATTATATATATATTATTTGTAAAGGCTATTACTACGGCAATGTTAGGGGGGCTCGAGCCACGGGGGAACAACAGGGGGGGACGTTTTTCCATACCCGTAAGGGGGGGGCGGGATAACCCCCGCGACCCAGCAACTACCAAAGAGCGGGGTTCCGGGAGACCCTCCCCGGAGGTGGGGAGAATTAGTCCCTACCCGGTAGACTTCCCCGGAAGGCCAGAGACTCCCCGACTCCTGCCAATCGGTGCGGTATACCCTTGGGATCTTTAGTTTAAAAAAAAAAAATTTATAGAAAGTCTTATTTTATTTTTAACGTAGTAACGTTATAAAGTTCTCTAAATAGGCCATACTACTCATATTGCTTAATTATTAACAATAATTCTTTTTTATTTTTTATTTTTGCATTTTCCTATGTAAAATTTTCAATCCTCAAAATGATATTCCTTTTCCTGTAGCTATTTGCATTTTTTTTTTTTTTTTTTTTCTTTTTTTTTTTTTTTTTTTTACATTTTGTCACTCCTAAAATTTTGACCAGCATTCCAGCATATGTTCCTCATTCCGGTAGATGTTTGTTAGTATTTTAGATTATGGATTATGGCTCTTTTTTAAAAAAAAATATTTTAGACAAAGAAAAAGCTCATACACAAAACATTGAACATACTTGCCAAACAATAGTGTTAATTTATTTTCATATATAATTTTAATTTTGAAACATATTACTTTGTAACACTGATATTAGGACTATTAGGAAAATAATTTTTATTACATTACAATTCTTTATATTTAAATGATTTTCAATATCCATTGAAATTTAATATTTTATACTTTTTAAACTTCACGGGAAAAAATATAAAAATAAATTAAATTGAATTTTAAATGAAAAAAAAATCGTGAATGACAGTTCTTGCTGCATAATTATTAAAATACGGAATACCAACTTTACATCTAGTCTTTTTTTGTTGGGTTGGCGAAATGTCATAAAAGTACCTATATATATATATATATATATATATATATATACTATATATATTATATATACTATATATATATATTATATTAATATATATTATATAATATATATATATATAATTAGTATATATATATATATATATATTATTATATACTTACTTTTGGTGTTATCGCTGTTTGTTTATTTATTATTCACATAATTACATACAGGACACGTGCACGATTTATATATATATTATAATATATATATACTTATATAATACTATTAATATATATATTATATTATATATTAATATATATGTTATAATATTATATATAAATTATATATATGATATAAACATATTTTAGCTATATTATAAAATTATATATTATTATATATATATATATATATAATATATATATATATATATATATATTATATATACTTATATAGTTAGTATTATATATATTATATATATATATTACTATATATTAATATATATTATATTATATTATATATAATATATATTATAATATATATATATATATCATCAGTATATATATATTATATATATCTATATTATATATATATATATATATATATATATATATTATATATATATATATATATATATATATATATATATATATATATATATATATATATATATATATATATATATATATATATATATATACATATATATATTATATATATTATAAATAATATATTTATAATTTATATATATATATATATTATATATATATTATATATATATATATATATATTATATATATATATATATTTATATATATATATATATATATCACATACATATACATACACACTTATATTAATTATATATATATATATATATATATATATATATATATATATATATATATATATATATATATATATATATATATTTTTATATATTATGTCTTATATACTATTATATTATATATAACTTATATATATATAATAAATATACATACACACTATATATATAATTATATATATATAATATATATATATGCACATACATACATGTAAACACGCATATATTAATTATATTATAAATACATTTTTCATAGTACGCTGTCCAATCAAACCTTGTTCTAACTTATTGCTCACATATCTGTTATTTCTATAAAGTCAAGTATATGAGTCCTTTTTTTCGTAATTTAGCTGACAAACATTTATATTTTCACATTTAATATTCAAATCTAATTTCTTTTGCATGTGTCAATTATTATATTTCTTGTGCTTGCAGAGACATTTATGTTTTGTTTATAGTTTTATTAATTTATTTTGTTTTACTCTCTTAGCTTTTTTTATTATTTTATAAATTTATTTTTACATTTATAATTTTTGTTTAAAGTTTTATTTGTTTATTTTTGGTTATATTTTGTTTAAAGTTTTATTTAATTATTTTATAAGTTTTATTTTGTTTGATAGGTTTTTATTAACTTATAACTTTCAATTTTTAAATTCTATTTTCTTTAAAGCTTTTATTATTTCTTTTATTTTATTTTGCTAGCTAAGTTTTTATTATTTTGTAAGTTTTATTTTTGCAATTATATTTTGTTTAAAGCTTTATTTATTTGTTTGAAAAGATTTATTTTTTTTGTAGTTTTATTATTTCATAAGCTTTATTTTTACATTTATATTTTGTTTAAAATTTTTATTCTTTTATGTTTTATTTTACTTGTTAAGTTTTTAATTATTTTATGTCTTATTTACATTTATATTTCTTTTAATATTTTTATTATTTTTAAAATATTATTCTACAATCATAATTTTATTTTTATTTATAAATATTTATTTATTCATATTGAAATTTTTATTTATTTAAAAAAATGAAATTATAAAACATTTTTGCTAAATTTTTAATTTTTTTTTAAAGATATGTATTTTATTGACCCTCAAGCAGTAAAGCAGTAAAGCAGTAATCAGCAAAGCAGTAACGCAAACACCCTCACCTCCCCCCCTCCCATCAGGCCATGCGCTTCTGTGTTATTGCTTTAGATCATATTTTGGTATAATTTTGTATAACAACATAAACAAATTTCTTTGTATAAACATACCATAAAATTGTGCTCTTTGTATAAACATAACGTAGAAAAATAAGCTCTTTGCATAAACATATAAAAATAAGTTCTTTGTATAAACATGACACAAAAAAGAGCGTTGTATTAACTTTGCATTAACGTTGTATTAAAAATATGTTATTTGTATAGACATTACATAAAAATCAGTTCTTTTTATGTACATAACATATAATTTATTAAAAACATTTTATTCCTTTACTAAATATGCTCTTTGTATAAACATTACATTGAAATAAGTTGTATGAACATAACATTTAATTTATTAAAACATTTTATGTTTTACTAAATCTTTAATTCTTTTAAGTTGTATAAACAATGACATTATCTGAAATGAGAACATAATGTATCATAAGAAACCTAACATACCTTACGTACAAATAAGCTGTTAACATAAAGTTTTAGCATCAATAAAGCTAACTTAGCAT
Organism: Trachelipus rathkii; assembly: GCA_015478945.1. NCBI lineage: Eukaryota > Metazoa > Arthropoda > Malacostraca > Isopoda > Trachelipodidae > Trachelipus > Trachelipus rathkii. The sequence continues at coordinate 10,337 of JABUQX010138201.1, read as the reverse complement.
TTTCTGAACTAAGAGCATAACGTATCATAGCATACCAAACATATTTATAACATATCATATCCTAGTCTACCTATCATTCTGAATTGCGAATAAATGATATTGAATATGGATGGCAATCACCACGTGTATTCATACTCTGAACTAGCTGACATGCATCTAATGTATGGGATGGCAGGCTGCAATAGTTCTGCAGCAAGACGTTTGTACCAAGAAAAATATCCCAACCGAATTTGTCCAACCGCAAGGTTTTTTGCCACTATTCATCAACGCCTGTCTGAAACAGGGTATTTGCAGTCCAAAGAGCACACTAATGCAGGCAGACCCCAATCTACTAGGACTGTTGATTTAGAAGAATTAGTTCTTATTGAAATTTCTGAGCATCCTGAAAGGAGCACGTGAGAATTGTCACTACAGTTTAATTCGAACCAATCTAGTATTTGGAGGTTACTACACGAGCAACAGTTACACCCGTACCACGTCCATCAGGTGCATACTCTATTGCCACGTGACTATGGTTTTGAAGAAATGTATTGACCCAAACTTTTTTATCGAAGGTTTTATTTACCGACGAGGCTCACTTTACAAGAACAGCTATCGTTAACGTTCATAACGAACACATTTAGACAGACGAGAATCCTCATGCCATTAAACAGAATCGTTCACAACATTAGTTTTCAGTAAACATTTGGGCAGGAATTTTACATGATCATGTACTTATGTTCGAGCTTCCTCCCGGCTAATGGGCATAATCTACTTAACTTTTTGAAACATGAGTTCCGTACCTTGTTTGATAATGTACCTTTTCAGTTGCGCCAAAATATGTGGTTTATGCATGATGGGGCTCCTGCACACTTTAGTGCTGCAGTTCGTGAACACCTGAATGAGACTTTTCGAAATCAATGGATGGTCAAGGTGGCCCAGTTCCGTGGCCAGTAAGGTCACCAGACCTAAATCCTTTGGATTATTACCTTTGGGGACATTTAAAGACCTTAGTATACTCTTCTCCAATCGAAACCGTTGAAGACCTACGGAATTGAAATGATCAAACAGACTCCTGGAATATTTGAACGGGTCCGACAATCGATGAGAAGACGCCTGGACGCGTACATTTGGAACAACGGAGATCATTTTCAACATCATCTTTAGTCTTTTGATATCATTTGTAGGTGCTTTAGAAACAGTATGTTTATGTTGTACAAAATTAAACCTATCATACAATAATAATATGTTATTTACTCCTCCTATTCCGAATGAGTTATTCGTTCCTCAAATACTTTTAAAGTCCGCCATTTTTAAATTTAGAGTTTGTAACTTACTTGGTTTCGTAGATACAAGATATTTAGTAAAAAACACATACGGACAGCCAGACGGAAAACTAAGCACATTAAGTCATACCTTTATAGGAACTTTTACCTTTATTTTTGCACTTCTTATCAGTTACCAAAAATTTTTACCCTAATTTTGAATCACCCGTATATATATATATATATATATATATATATATATATATATATATTATAATTATTTTATATATATATATATATATATATATATTATATATATATATATATATATATATACTATATAATATTATATATATATTATATATATATATATATATATATTGTAAGCAAGACTATCAAACAACCTTCTTAATTAACTATTTATTTAGTACTACGACGACTTCAATGCTATACTTCTTATATATATAGTCTTCTAATAGTGTGAAGCTCCAAAACTCCACACACGCCCCCCTGATCTAAAGATCAATTTTCTTACATAAAATATTTTTTTCACTAACATAGCTTATTTTTTCTTCGTTTATCTTATTTACTTGATGTTGTAGTATACTTAGGAGAGAGGTACATTTAGTTAAATTCTCTCTATTTGTATTGTGGTATAGTTCTACTTCTTTTGTAATATCTAAATCTTCAAGGGAAATTTGAGCATCAACATCAGATAGTGAATTTGATGATTCTAAAATTCCTTTTACATTGATAATCACACTTTTCAGAAATAACTTTTCCTCTTCTTTACTTAATATCTGCTTTACTAAATCATCCATTATTAATTTCACATTTCTGAAACACGCATTAAAAGTGACCTTCCACTCATTCACTTGCAATTTAATACATTGTAGTTCTTTTCTGAATTCTGTACACTTGTTTTTACATTCAGTAATAACCAATGAATTTCTGCTGGTTTCAAATCTTTTCCCTTTTTCATCACATTCACGCTTCAAGCAATTAAAATCCATTGATCATATTTTTCAAATGTTCGCACTGTTTTTCTCTTGATACTTTCTCATTTAATTCAAATGTTAAAGTAGTTTCCATATTAAATAAATCCATTTGCAAGGCTATGACTTCTCTCTTGTAAAGATTTCTCTTAAAATCCAATTTTCTAATCAATTTTATAACTGCAATTATGGTATTTTCAAAATTTTTCAGTTTTTCAGAAAGCATTTTTTTATTTATCTTTGTATCATTACAAAAGGATTTTAGCTCTAAAACAATTTTATACATATCTTGTAAACTGCTCTCTGCCAATGTTCTTAAGCCGAGAGAGATGTTAAAGTTTTTATTTCCCATAGCTTCTCTGCTATAACAGTTCACGGTTTGCAAATCTGTGGAATCTAATTGATCATTCCTTTGAATAATTACCATATTATTTGTATTTGGCTTTACCTTAGAACATACAGAATTAATTTTACTTTGCTCAAGATCTGCTTCTGCATTCTACAATGTATGAGTAAATTGAGGAACTCTGTAATTAAACTCAGACTCTTTCAAATAAGACTCATCTGAAGCATCTCTAATTTTGTTTAAAACTTTTTTCTTGTTTTTACTAAGTTTTCATTCTTTTTTTTTTGTTAAATGGCCCGGCTAGCTGTAAGCAAGGACTATCAAACAACCTTCTTCTAATTAACTATTTATTAGTACTACGACGACATTCATCGCGTTATACTTTCTTATATTATATAGTCTTCTAATATGCTGAAGCTCCCAAAACCTCCCACAACATACTAATTCATAATATTATATATATATATATTATATATACTATATATATATATATCTATATATATATATAATACTATATATTTATATATATATATATATTATATATATTATATCATATATATAATAGATTATATTATACGACTTCTAATATATATATATATCTAGAAGGTACGAAAAAAAAATGGAATATTTATTAAATGATCTTTCTCCGGCCTCCGGCCAAAATACTCTCCGTGTGCAGTCTCTAATATATATATATATATATATTATATATATATATTATATATATAATAATACTTATATAATATACCTAATCGGCAATGATCTTTCATCATATTATATATAGATATATATATATATATATTATAATATATACTTATTTCTATATAATAGTTCACGTATTACTCATTTATAACTACTATATAGAATATACTACTTATACCCTATATATTATAGTATATATATATATTGATATAATTATATATATATATATATATAATATATATATTAATTTCATATATATATATAATATTACCTAATATATATATACTATATTATATATATATATATATATATATATATAGTATATATATATATATATACTATATATATTATATATATATAATATACTTATATATATATATATATATATTCAGGGACGTATATATAGGTAGCTCCTACCCAATAATTTTTAAGTTTTAACCCTTTAAGTCCCACTGGTATGCGGGTGTACCATATATTTCGATCGCTTTTTTGGCAAAAAATATATCGATTTTTCAGATTTTTCCTTTATAAAGTCACATAAAAGTATCGATATTATGGCTTCAGAATAGTTCAGAGTATCGAATAAATAATCAGTGTTTCCACAGCGGTCGTGAGAAAAGGGTGCTTTACGCTTTGAAAGATTTTTTTTTTTTTTTCGTGAAATGATGTTTTTCTGTGATTATTTAGTTGTTATAAGAGTTATTTTATGTTATTTTTTGTTGGTGTTTTTATGTAAGTAAAAAAGCTAAAAAAAAAAAAGTTACTTGTTACACAATTGTTCGAAAATAATTAGGCCAAATCTTGTACTTTTCGCCTCCCCCGATTCCACGGTGCACTCATATGCACCAACGTTCTTAGGAGCTTATAAAACCGACTCGATGGACTTTTTTATTATTATTATTATTATTATTATATTATTATTATTATTCATCTATTCATTATCTTATTATACTTCATTATCCGATTATTCATTATGATTATTTATTTTTTATTATGCTGATTATCTATATTATTATCTATTATTATATATTATTATGTATTATTTTATTGAATAATTGTGTACCAAACTATCTTCCTTACTAACCTCTATACCTATATCTACATATATATATATATATATTATATATATATATATATAATACTATATCTATATCTACATCTACGTATATCATATATACTACTACTACCCTTACTACTCCATAGTATACTACCTGACTCATATCATACCTAACTCCTATCACTCCCCGCTATATATATTATATATATATATACCTCATCCCTCTATACTATATTATATTATATATATTATATCTTCTGTTCAGGCTAAGTACGCGTATTATAATATAACTTTTACAAATTACTATAATTATTATATCAACATTATATCACTTTGCACGACCACTGTTTGTTTACATAGTAATGCACTTTAGTATATTATATACTATTACCTACGCCTATTCACTATTACTATATCTATTAATATATATAATATTATATATATCTCTATATACTATATATACTATATTATACTAGTATATATTATATATATTACCTAGTATATTACGTATATACCTATACCACTACCTATATATATATATATATATATAATTAATATATATATATATATAATATATATATATATGATATACTTATAATTTTATTATATACTATTAATATATTATATTATATATCCCTTATATAATATAAACGGCACTAGGTGGGGGTTTTGGGGTCAGAACCCCCCGAAAATTTTCCAAAGTGAATTTTTTTGCAAGCTTCATTATAGTATATTATATATATATTATATATATATATTATCATATATATTATATATATAGTATATATATGAATATATAATATAAATAATATATATTATATATATATATTTTATAAAAGTATAAATAAAATATTATACATAAAATATAAAATGTAAAAAAAAAGTAAAACCACGCTAAACAATAATAATAACTATAATATATATATATCTATATATATATATATATTATATATATATATATATATATATATACTAATATATATATATAATAGTATATATATGTATATTAATATATATTAGACTCGCTTATAAACTTTTCAGATGTCACAAGGAAATCAGCTGTCCACTCCTTCTACCTCCGCTTCATTAGGAAATCAGCTGTCCACTCCTTCTACCTCCGCTTCATTAGGAAATCAGCTGTCCACTCCTTCTACCTCCGCTTCATCAGGAAATCAGGTGTCCAATCCTTCCACCTCCGCTTCATCTTTAGTTCATAAGCCCCTTTCTTATCAGGATGAAGTGCCAAAATTGAGGAAATCCATGCATAGGATGAGACTTTGCACCGATGAAGCTATTCGCATTGCAATTTTCCCTGGGGAGAATTCTGATGATGAGCTTAATCTCTCCGATGAAGAGGATGAAATAGAGCAGCCACGTCCGCGTTCAGTTTCACCACCAATCTCTGACAATGAGGCGTCAAAAATTTTGCACGATTTAGAACTTCGTAATGTCATTGAAATCCAAACCGGGCAAGACATTGATGACGAAGAATCCCTTTCTCTTCCTGTTCCTGCTACGACTTCGGCGAAAAGAAGGGCAACCTCTTCCAATCCAATGTGAAGGAAATCCCAGTTCATTCCCCCTGTCGATCAATCTTGGAAGGATCATGAACAATACAGTGTTGATGATTCTTGGCACAATTTCCTTCCTATTGATTTTTTCTACCTTTTCTTCGATCCCTCTCTCTTTTCTTACATTGGCCGAACAGTCCAATCTGTATGCTTTACAATCAAATGGTAAGGAGGTAAAGATTCAAGAGCATGATATAAAAGTATACGTTGGAATTCTTATGAAGCTGGCAATTCTAAAGCCCCCTCTTTTCCGTTTCGTTTGGCATAAAACCTCCGGATTGGATCATATAACTAAATTCATGAGTAGGAACAGGTTCTTTGAAATTAAAAAAAACATCCATTTCAATGACAAAACCCTCGAAAAGCCCAAGGAAGATCCCCCAATACGACCGACTTCAAAAAATTCGGTATATTTTTGAGAAGGTGAAGGCTAATTGTGGGAAGATTCCTTTAGAAGAGTACCACTCTGTGGATGAACAAATGATAGCCACGAAAGCCCATCACAGTCTCAAACAGTACCAACCCAATAAACCCCATAAATGGGGATACAAAGTTATTACCCGAGCCGGAGCTAGTGGGATCGTCTATGATTTCATTTTTTATGAAGGAAAAGGGACTGTTACCGACAAATGGGGAGTTGGGGTCTCTTCTTCTTACGTTTTGAAGTTGGTTGAAAATATTTCCCCTAAGAAAAACTATAAAGTTTTTTTTGATAATTGGTTTTCTTCCTTGGCTTTGGCAGAGGTTTTGCAGGAGAAGGGGATCCTCTTTGTCTCAACTGTGCGCCTAAATCGCCTCAGGGGGGTCCCTTTTATGGATGAAAAACTATTGAAGAAAGAGGGAAGGGGAAGATCTAATAATTGGGTAGACAAGAATACAGACTGTATTGCCATACGTTGGTATGACAATAAGTCTGTACACTTGTTATCCAACTATGCTGGAGGTTGAACCCCACGATATATGTCGCCGGTGGGAGTCAAAGGTTCAGAAATATGTGGAGATTGAGAGACCATTCTCTGTACACGAATACAATAAATATATGGGTGGAGTCGATCTTGCAGATATGCTCATTGAGCTATACAGGATCGACTTCAAATCCAGAAAATGGTATACTCGGATCTTCTATTATTGGCTGGACCTTTCGATTGTCAATGCCTGGCTGTTGTACCGGAGGGTGCATGTGGACAAAAGAGAGAAAAAACCCTTTATACCACTGGTAAATTTTAAGACCGACGTGGCAGAAGGGTTATTGAACTCTATCCACACTGGTACCCCAAGAGGAAGACCGAGTTCTACCAGAGTGGGGGCCAGAGGGGGAACCAGAGCAGGAGCAATTCGTAACCCAACACCTAACCGCGAATATACTCCTGCATTGTCGGTCAGGTTTGACAATCTCTCTCACTGGCCATTCTTTACCGAGAAGAGGCAACGGTGCAAGCTTTGCATCAAACAAAGAACAAAAGCGATGTGCGATAAATGCAAAGTCCATCTGTGCTTGTTGAATCGTGGAAACGGCAGTAAATGTCACGTTCATATTTCCACAAGCAATTTGAATCAGGTCTTTCTTCACCCTCTGTCATCAGCTTATATATATAAATATTATATATATATATATATATTATACTATATATATAATATATTATTATATATATATAATATATATATATATATATATATATATATAATATATAATATATATATATATTATATATATATAGATATATATTATATATAATATATTTTTTAGTTTTTATAAATGAAATAGTTGTAAAGTTTATATATATATAATACTATATATAAGATTTTATATATTATATAATATATACTATATATAATATATATTACTATAATATATATATATAATTATTATTTTTTTTTTATTTTACAATGGAAATACAGTGTAACGTTATTTTTTTTATAGT
>JABUQX010138200.1:0-23991 GCA_015478945.1 Trachelipus rathkii | reverse complement strand
TATCATCTATTTTGAAAATACTTTGAATCACTAATCATTATATTTACTTGGTTGTAATGCATTTGAGATCAATTATATATAATATATTACTTACGTTAGATTTATTCTGTTAGGTTTGCTAATTGGTATTACTTATATATCTATTAAGTTGAGGTTATTATTAGATATTAGTTTCTTTTAGGTTTGATGTACTTTAATAAACTTTGTATCCTATACTATAGATAGTATTATATAGTATATAGGTAGGGTAAATATATATTCGGTATATATATACAGAACTATAATATAAGTATAATAATAGAAAAATTTATATTATTATATTTATATGTTATATATTATTCCAAAAAATGATACAAGAATAAGACTTGAATCAATAGTTCATAGTTCAATAGATCAGGAGCCGGCGTGAGATATAATATTATATATATATACATACATTGAGGAAATTAATAATAGTAGCAGTAGTAAATGTAAGGTAGATGGGTGGTTTGGATATTTACTGATTTACTTAAATTTATTGTAGTCACTCTTATTAAAATCTCTATATGTATATAAACTTTATACGGTCTTTATATCACTGTGATATATGTATATTCGTATAAATAATACTATTATTTAATGATTATAAAATAAATAATATTTGTTTTATTTATGAGGTATTGATTTTATGTTAATAACTTTGTTATGTGCCAATTATTTACGCATTAATATGATGAGATTATGAATATTTAGACGTAGGTTATGATGAATTTTGTGTTAAATATTACGAAGATGTAAAAATGTAAAAATTTTTACGTTAGCATTATATCTTTGTCAGTAGTTATGGTTTAGACAGGTTTTATGAGATATAATTTTATTATTATAAATCATATTATAATCATCTCCGAATATTAATGTTAAAAATAATAACATTGATATGTTATAGAGATATGCTTTATTGAAAATAAGTGTGTAATAGGGTTACGTTTAGCTAACGAAGTGTTAATAAGGTTACTTCTTACTGCTGATAAGTATGTGACCGGAATGTTTTAGTATAATGTGAGTTAGTAATGTATTCTGTCTAAAGTACTTAGATATGGATTTATAGTATATATTAATGATCTTGTTATTTTAATTTGTGGGTTATATTATATATTTTGTTCTTATATAGTATGTACATTATTAATTTACTATTAGCTACTAGGTTAATATTGAGTATATTAGTTAACTTTTATATTAAATTGAGTAAAAAAGGTGTTATCATTAGCATATATATATCAGTATATAATTTTTGTGATTAAACAAAGAACTTATTTTGTGAGTTATGGATTTAATACCGAAATTTATTGTATTACTCGAAGATGTATCTTTGTAAAGTCTCAATTGAATCAAAAAGTATATCATGGAGGGTGACGATATATATATATGGGGAGGGGTTGAGTGGTTCAGAACCCCCTCCCTCCGAAATTAATTTAACTATAAAATCACAGTATATAACACTAATTGCATATTTAACTTATAGATTATTATTTATATTCAAAAGAACATTATATTTTATCTTATTATAATGTTATGTTTGTGATAATAGATAAATTTTTTTATGTTATACAGTTATTTCACTTGGTCATGTATGATTATAATATTATAATAAGTACTAAAGGCATAAGTTGCAATTCTATATTATTGTTAATAGTATAATTATATATTTATCAGTGTATAATATTAATATACTGATTAAATTATGTGATTAGTAGATATTTATACCTTGTGAAGAAGTATTAACCTTATATACTATATAATATTGATAAATATTATGATTTATTTATATATATAAGGATTTTATCAGTTATTTTGATATTGCATGTTAAGTCTACATATATACATAGTTATAACGTGTTGGAATATCTATTTAGTTTAAATTTCATAACAGTGTTGATTACCGTGATTGTACTATAGCCTGATGATTAGATATTGATGTTGTTATGTTAACTTTATTTCCTACCTTATATAGATATTCAATAATGTTAATGGCTATAATATAGTAATCTTTATTTAATTTTAATTTAAACCTGATGTATTATATATATAGTTTAGTTATATTACAGCTATAATTTATAGTAGTATAAATGAATCATCTAATAGTAGCCCCTATTGATATATCCGAATAATTGACTTACTTACAAAATATGTAGAATACTATATCACGTAAATAATAATATCAATTAGTATATCATAGGGTAGTAAAATATTAACCCATGGCACCCGCGCATCGTATGCATATTTAGAGTTATGAGTTATCTGCGGGTCTAGCGCAACCTACGAGCACCTCGAAGGATAAGACGTAATATAGGTGCTCTGCTACATCGCTAACCTCCGCACTCTCTCAGATGCTAACGCTATCTCCTAAAAACATCGTTCCTCACAGTTATTCGAGACTTGAGAGTTTCATCGCATATCAAGTATCTATATAGCGTATCTTGACTGCGTGCAAGAATAATGTGTGCGACTTTCACAAAAGGTTTTAATTATTAAATACTAGAATAAGACTATATCCTTACAACAAAATTATTTATAATATTGATATAAAAATTGAAGGAATATTACAAAATTCTCAAGATTTTTCCTCTTCCTCCTCAAATGTCTTCTTCAATGGACAAGATTTGTGGCATTTTTCTTTCTCATGTATTATATTTCGTAAGTTGCTGTTATATAACTCTTTCCTCGATTAGATCTTATATTTAATCGTCTAACAAAAATTTCAATGGCTTGAGTTAGGTCTGTAAACTGTTTTATCTTCAGTGGTTGCCTTCCTCCTAAGTTAAACTGAAATAACGTTCTTTCAATGTTTGCCATCCGCTCCAGTTAAACTAAAATAGTTCTATAGTGGGCGAGAATAGTGTGATTCTGTTAATATATCTATATTTTTTGAATCCAATAATATCACACAAGAGTTCAGACATAAAATCCATCCGAGCAAAACTGCTGAAAGGGAAGATGATGTGGCCTTGGATTGGAGGAGGGGAGTGCACTGGGGGTGGGTGATACGGTTCTCGTGTGCAGCATGGTGCACTTTACATGGCTATTTAACTGTTTTATGTTACATTACGAGCTCATAAAATTTCATTCGTACTTACGACCCTTCCCTACTTCTGTGAAATTTTTATTTAATTCATTGACCAACAACCTGTTTTATCTTCTCAATCTATAGATATTTATACATCATTTTATAATCACGATATGAAGTTATGTCAATTTATTTGATAGTCGATATATATGATATATTTAAATACTATGAAGAGAAGCGTGCTCTGACGTGCATAATTTTGCTAGCATGTCTGATAATCTATACACTTGCTATGTATGATCTAGACTCGAGCGATAATAAACTTTGAGTTATATATATATCAGATTCATACTATCGAGTCTGATATATGGTACTTGATTTATATATCTTAATAATCGTTTCTAGTTTATTGATATGCATTTTTTAGCTAAATGTTTATCACATAGTGATGTCTTATTTGAGTTAAAGTAATTAACTATTAATATAGTTATAGAAGATTATAATGCTTGATAAAAAAGTTATTATAAAGAATAGGTTCGCTTTGTACTTAAAGCCATGCCTAGTATATACTTAATATGAGTGAATTAATTCAGAGTTTTCTGTGTAAAACCCAAATAGATTTATGATTATAATTGATTATTACGTGTGTTAAGTATGTGAGATTAAGGTTTAGCCAATATAAATACAAGATGTCATATATAATATTAGTAACGAATATTATGTTTAAGTATTTATATTGTGATTGATGAGTGAAAAACTATGTTTACACTAGTTTAAGCATATTACATTTCTATTTGATTCACTACTATATAATATCATTGTATAATCGACCAACCGTTTAATGAATACAATATTTTATAATTAGTGAGTTTGTTAATACCATGTTAATGTATAAATTAACGTTAATATGATTATTTTAAATTAGTTTTCATTAGAAATAATATATATAGGTTAAAAGTAATATTAATACGTATTACTCCAGCTATTTCAAGGCAATGTTATAGGTTACCTATTATTGACATTGGTTTTATAAGTGTGGAGTAATACTTATTATAAATTGTTATAATCACAGTTTAATTCGTTGAGATAGTGTTAAATATTACTGTGATATTGTAAATTTTGTTCATTATCTGTAACATTTTATTTCTATTATTATTGTGCTCATTAAGAAGTAAAGTTAGTTAACGTTTTTTATATTATTGACTTTGATTTAGTGAAATACCTCGAGTTATCAAGGCTTTTAACTGTAAATAAATCTTTCGGAAAAATCGAAATAAGGTATATAATTAATTAAACTTTAGTGAAATAAAATATATATAATATATATATAATATATACTTATATATATAAATATATAGTAAGTATATTATGTATAATAAAAAGTATATATATATCATATAGTATATAATAATATATATATAATATATATATATGTTGTGGTTGTGTGTGCGTCAGTATGTAATAGTTTTTCCTAGTTTATTTATTAAGCATAAATATAATTAATTTTAAAATTATAGATCCGGATCAGTAGCAGGTCTATAAATCAATCTTTAAATCTATATTATTATTATATTGGTACCAACACGGAAGTTGAGATTGTTTTTGGAAGTATTAATTAGGTAAAAAAACAATAATTATTGTAGACATAAGAAGAATAATTAGGTTATTAAACTTAAAATGATATGACTTATATTCTACTTATATAACCAAGAAGAATTCTTAATAAGTAAACTTATACTTATTCTATTTTTCAAGAAAGTGCGGACCCTAAAAGAGCGAAACGTTCTTTGTTGATCCGCACGTGCAAGTCCGCGCTAATTACCTGACGTCTCCGCACCTCCGCGTAACGTCCGCCTCACCGGTATATCTGGGTGTCCCGCTCGGAGTGTTGCCTAAGAAGAGCGGTAAGTGGGCCCACCCTGTGACTGGGGAGTATATATTATGTTATGATTTATAGTCATGGATATATATATATATAATAGGCTAGTATAGGTAATATAGGTGAATAGCGATAATATAGAGTACTAATATTTATATGATATTCAGATATATGCTATAATACGTGCGTATAATATGTGCTTATAAGTAGTATTAATATATAGTATACTTTAGGTAGTCTACTCCTCAATTGTATCTGAGGAGAATATGAATGGCAGTTTATGAGTAATTAAATATTATTTCAGAATTGTCTCTCTTAAAACTGATTATCCCCATCGACTTCCCCTTCTTGTGTTAATTATATCATCGACTTCGGCCGGAGTCCTTATGATTATCCTCTCCAATTCTTGGGGCTATGGAGCCGATGCTCTCACCGGATTGTGTTGATGTTAGTAAACAATTGTCTATCAAATTAATTGTGTTTGAATGCACGTTTGAGATAACCGAACAGATTAAGTCTAAGAGTTGTTTCCTCGTGTCGTCATTTGTCTGCGGTGGCGAGTATCTCTTCTGCAGTGAGGGGAGGGGGCATTATAATATCTATGTTTATAATATAAATGTTTATAATAATAATATAATTTATAATTATAATTTATAATATAAACTTTATATTCCTGAAGGGAAGGATGGTGCCCAGAGAGAAGAAAGGACAGAATCAATCAGGCTTGGCGGTCTAAGGGTTGTTCTATTGAGGGTATTTTAGGTGGACGTGCTTTAAAGCATGGTGTTGTTTGGGTATTCATAGATTGTTCTTTGTGTCAATTTAGTGTGAGTGTGTTTGATAATGGACGTGTCTAGGTGTGTGTGTGCGTGTGTGTGTGTATTTGGAGGGGGGAGCCTATTGAATGGGTTAGAATAATACATGGTTGGTGTGATTCTTTATTTCTTGGTGCCGGGTCTGCTGTAATGATTGGTGTAGGGGTGGTCTATTATCAGAGTTTTGCTGTAAAAATTGACTGCCTATCAAGCCTAGATGGGCATCCACTGGAAGAATTTTTGTTTCTATTTGTAAGTTGTGGATGAGTATAGATGGGAGATGGCTTGTTATTATTCTTAGAGCTTTGTTTTTAACGACCTCTAGTTTTGGATGTTGAACTCGGATATTATGGGAGCCCAGGCGGGCGATGCATAGTTTGAGCTGGAATGAAGGCATTGTCTGTAAACGACGGTAAATGACTCCTTGTTGGTCAAAACTTGCTCCGGTTAGCGCTTTCATAAAATTTAGTTTATGTGTAGCCCTAGATGAAATGTTGTTTATGTGAGGGGTATATGTCACGTGTCAAGTGCGTATCAAATGTTAAGCTAAGAAGTAGTCAGTTGTTTGAGAGGAGAATTGTTGGATGGATATTAGACTATCTTTTATTAAGTGTAAATAATATGACAGAAGATTTTTTGGGAGATGTCGACTTTCTGTTTGTTAATAGTCATTGTTACAATTGCTGTAGTTGTCTTGTTGTATTTTTAGGTCCTTTGGACTGTGAATGTGAGGTCGTCTGCCTAACTATTGATTTCTGTAGAAGGTAATGTGGGTTGTGGTAAATCGTGCATAAAAAATTACAGTGTTGGTGACATGATGGCGCCCTGGTGATCTCCATTGTATAAACTGTATGTTGGAGAGGTATGGCGTCCTTGCACGACCCTAGCTGTAGGTACGACCGAGCAAAAAATTTGGAATTATTTTCTTGCCATTGGTATTTATTTCAGTGTTAAATACTTTGCCTATTAATATGTAACGTGGGACTGTACCGATTGCTTTGTTTTATTTATATTGTTACTATAAGAAAGCGGGAGGGTGGTAGTTTTGGGGCAAAAGCGGTGAAGATGTGTTGTTAGAGATGTAAGTTATGTGGTGGTAGAGTATTTATGCCTGAAACCATGTTGTGTATATGAGAGGGAGATTAAAGAGGAGATTCAATTCAGGACTAGCCTTTCGGAATTTTTAGTTATTGCGGAAAGGAAAGAGAAAGGTCCATATGAGGAAGGACTGTAGGTTTTTGATACCATTTATATTTAGTGAAGTGTGTTAAATACAACTCTCATTGAAGGTGAAGGAATGTTGGATTTTGTTTGCAAATCTTTGCATGATTGGCAGGACTATGATTTAAAATATTGGTTGAGGAATTGGAGATATTAGTGCATCTTAAATGAAACCAGAGTTTGCAAATGTTGCAAGATACTAAGACATAACCTCGAGGATGTTCTCTGGGTCCAGGATTTGATTCTATGTTTCCGTCCAATAGGAAGAGTTGGAGCGCGAACACCGTTCTTGCTCACTCCAAATACAAAAAGGTGGGGTATATAGACATAAAAAAAAATTTGGGCCCTTGAGGCGAAATGCTGCAGGTGACGATCTCTAGAGGACCACAGCCTTCTACAGTGGTGTGAGGAGAGGTAAGGTCGCTTTGGGGCGTAGTGCATTAATGCTCCCTCTGTATCCGTGAATCACTGATTTTAGCGAATCACCGAACATCGAGAGTATCATGGTTCCGTCCATGTTACAAAGCCATAAACGTGGACCCTATCCGGGAAACGCACTATATATATATATATTATATAATATATATATGATATTAGTAGTAAAATATACACTATGAAATGCTAATGACATTTTCATAGCAGAATAAATATATATATATTATATATTATATTCTATATATAAGTAATGTAGATGATATATGTTACTATATCGATGTAAGATATAAGAAGTAAGAATAAAGGTATATAGTAATATATATTATATATATTATTATAATTTAGCTTTATATAGTATATATATATAATTAGTATATTATATACTATACTTATATATATTAATATTACTATTATAGTATATATATATATATATATTATATATATAATATATATATATAGTAGCGTAGTAATACGATATATATATATAATAGATTTATAGTATATTTTTTTTTTTTACAGAGATAAAACACCGGTTTACTCACGGCCAGGCCTGTTGAGTACTCTAGCATTTTTGATGGGATGAGAAACCGGTGTGGCTCTTAAAAAAACTACGCTTTGAAAGCGTTCTTTTTTCGGGGACGTGGCATTGGCCTAGTGATGTTTAGAGCAATACCGTTGTTGTTACTCTAGCAACGCGGGAGATCCAACGTTCGAATTTCCCCGCTGACGAAGGAGTAAATCTTCTGCTGACTCATTCCATTAAATATATATATAAATACGTAATATACGTATCATTATATCATTATAATTATATGTATATATATATATAATATAATATATTATATATATAAGATACTATATTATTTATCTATATATATATATAATAAATAAACTCAATACTAGACTAAATATATTCATAATAAATATATAGTTTATATATTTATCTATATGAGTTATATCCATATATTTAAGTATTATATAATATATTATATGAATAAGTATAAATATTATATATATACTATATATAGTTATATAGCTATATAGTAGTGATGCCACGTCCGGTAGTATCTGCCATAAAGCCTTTTCGGATATGAACACGAAATTATTGAGTTATAGGATCGTGAAACTTTGGAATAAAGCTTATGGTTATTGTGTTAAGACAAACCGTTTCAAATTCAGTCTGGCGGTTAGTTTGTGGGTAGTTATATAGAGGGGTTCGCCCCCGAGGGTCGAATGCGGATATTTGGCTGTTATGCCCTTTGTGGATGCTTCACGAGTGAGAGCAAGATTAGCCTTAAATAGACGTTAGGTTCAGCGTGATGAGCGGAATAATCTCGTCGCAGACGAAGATTACGTCCAGTGCGCGTGAGCGCGCGCGTGCGTCACTTTACGTAAAATACAAAGAAGATATAATATATTCTATTTATAGATTTACGTCGAAGAATCAAATCCCGGAAGGATATTTGATTCTGTAGACCCCAAAAACGATCCACTGTAAGGGGAATCGTTTAATTTTTACGCGATCCGACGTGTGAACTTTCCGCCGAGGTTGCTTCTTGTCACAGTCTCGGTTCGAGCTTCACAGTATTATTATTCTACAGTGGGTCCTAGATTCATCGATATTGGCCCGTTAAAATTTGTATCCGTGTACTTGTTGACTATATGTATGACGTAAAGTCGTCGGCGGGTTAAGGGTCACAGCACCAAAGGCTGTGCCTCTTACCGCTTACACCCGCCGTCCATCGGATAAATAAAGCGTGTAAACCACCCCGAGAAAATCTTGGCTTCATGCATCTCTCTGGGGTGATCTCCAAGTATGCTTACAGTGCTTAAAGTGCTACCCAAATCGACCTTTCTGGTATTGATTCGTTGGTTGTGTGGTCCCCAAATCGTACATGGTTGTTTTGTAAATTTTTGTTAAATGTTACTATGTTAATGTAAAGAAAATTATTTTGATTTGATATGCATGATATATATATAAGATGTGAAGAGCGTTACATCTTTTGTATGCTATGTTAGTTACTTCACTCTGTTAAGTGAGATGGAACTTGTTAACTTTATAACAGTTTTATTTCTGTGCTTATACGTGCTGTTACGTTAAAGCTTTGGTACATATTTTCTAAGTTCATGATGATGCCAAGTAATCTTTATTAGCGTTAGCATATGATTCGAAACTGATCAATGGAGTGTATGTATAAGAATTTTTTTATATTTCAGTTTGATCCAAAAGATGGTATTGAAATTTATGATATCAATATATCAATAGATCAATAGATCAACAACTGAGAGACTACTGAGTGGTTGAGATCTCCGCGGATGTTGGTTGCGATGAATGGTTGATTTTACTTGAGTTACATGCTTTAAAGGTATGTAAAGACTATGACAAATTTAGGTTAAAAAAATTGACTTTGAAACTTCAAATAATCAAAAGTAGGATAACAATAGATCACAGATGGTCAGGATGGGGAGGTTAGATAGTGTGTTGTTGATATTTGAAAGTGGATTTACTGGCGTTATAGGGTATGTAATAACATGGAGCAATTCTCCAAGCTTAAAAAGAAGATTTTAACTTAAAAATCAAATAGATCAAATTAGAGTCAATTAGATCACAGAGTGGTCTCAAAGTGACGGGAAGTTGGATAGTGCGCGGTTTGATTATATCATTACTGCTTAATAGTGGGTATGTAAAACATGACAATTTTAGTAAAAATTTGACTTGAATGCAAATCGATCAATAGATCAAGTTAGATCCACAGTATGGTCAGGTGGAGAGAGAGGTTGGGGCGATAGTGGTTTGATTAGTGAAATATGCTTTAGAGTATGTAAAAACATGACAGATTTAGTAAATAAACATTTGGACTTGAATCCAATAGAATCATAGTAGATCAATAGATCACAGAGGTCAGAGCGTGGTGGAGGTTAGGATAGTGTTTTTTGGATTGAGTCATTTACCTGCTGTATTTTAGGGTATGGCGCTCAATAAACATGACAATTTCTAGCCGTAAAAAATTGACATGAAATCAATAGGTATCAATGAGGTAATCAAATACCCCGATCACAGTGATTATGTCCTAGGAAGGAGGTTGGGATAGTGGTTTGATTAGTGATTTACTGCTTTAGGGTATGTAAAAAACGTAAATTTGTAATTAAAAAATTTAAAAAGAGAATAAAGAAAGATTTATTTTAATGTTTAGTGATTTTATTTTTTATTTTTATTGAGGTGGTAAAGAGCAGTATTTCGCAATGATCTACAGATTTCCCAATAACCTAATACAAAAAGACGACCAGACATTTGCTCGAGTCTTATTACGTGAAAACGCTTTATTATAGCTAAGCCACCGCACAGGCTCCATCACCGGTTGTCCGTACACGACACGAAGTTCCGTTAAAACCGTCAGAATTCACTCCTCCTTTCTCATTCTGTCTTCCTTCCTCCTTTCTTCCTCAGTCTTCCTTTCTTCTTTCCTTTCTTCTTCTTCTTGCTTCTTTCTTCCCTCTGTTTGCTTTAAGTATTGCAATTCTTCTTTTTTCAAGAAGGGGACGCCTCCCCTTAACCTCGGTGGGTTTCTCTCGACTCCAGATCGTCGCTACTCGCCATCTGATAATCCCTACTAATGATTTCCAGACCCGTCTCGAACTCCGGATTCCTGTTACACCTGTCTCCAATGTTCGAGTCTTCTATAGATTATTTAAATTTGTTCAATTCGTCTCGCATTCTGACGATGACACGCATTATCAGGCTGAGGACCACAGAGGACGTAATCTCGTTTTTCGGCTCAGAATCAATTCACTATCGATTAAAATATCGATCGTAATAATAATAATAATTAACATTGGATGTATGTGTATGCGCACGCGCCAGCCTCTACACGCGCTGCGTAATCTCGTTCTGCGATCGATTATTACGGTCGTAATCTCACGCTGCGAAACCTACGCCTATTTAGTGCCTAATCTTGCTCTCTCAAAAGCAGCCACAAGGGCGTAAGCGCACATATTCGTATTCCGACCTCCGGGGGGCGAACCCCCTCTATATACATCCACTAGACTTTTTGTGAAATTTACACTGGTTTCGGTTCTCTTAACACTCATAGCATAGCCATTATATTCCAAGTTTCTAGACCTATAGCTCTATTCCGTCATATCGAATAAGAGCTGCAGATACCGCGAATCATCGATCACACTGTCATAATATATTGTATTAATATATAATATATACTTATATATTATATATGTAGACTGAGACTATTACCATACTTATAGTAGTATAGCTTTATCATGTATCTACTATATATACCTCTAGATAGTACTTAGTAGTAAATATCATAGTTATCAATTATAGTATATATATAGTATGATAACATATATATAAATATAAACGATATATATATCGTATCTATAATAATTATATCTAATATTATTATATTATATAATAATCATATATATGATATACGTAATTTGTTTGCTGGGACGTACATAGTCATCGAGTCGATACATAAATGATACTAACCGGCTCTACGTGTCTGCTTGTATCCTCCGGTTCTTTTGGGAGATAGTACATCTTCTGCGTAAAACATTTGTACGCGCATAACTACACTAGATTTATAGATTCTTTTATTATTATATATTATATATAATATATAGTATATATTATATTAATATATATGTGACATATATAATAATATATACCATATATCTATATATATAGTACTTATATAAACTTATTATTATATATATTTATATACTAAATTATTATATAATTCATATATATAAAATATATATATATTATAGTATTATACCTATTAATGATATTAATATATATAATATACATAAATATATTATATATATATATAAATATATATATAATTAATAGTAGTTATAAATATTATATATTATATATATATATAATTTAATAATACTTGTGATATTATTATATACTAATATATATACTAATTAAGTAATTATATAATATATATATATATATAGCTATATTATCATAATATTTTATTCCAGCAAAATATTTTATTAGAAATATGTAACATTTATATATTTGAAAAAATATTAATATATATATAAATATATATTATACATATATATTTAATATTATGATATATATATATATATACTCTTCACTTTGCCGCTCCATCCTATGAGAAGCGAGCATCCTCAAAGAATTTTATAACCCGAGCCAGGCCAATCGAGAGGTCCTTCAGAAATGTAATAGAATCATGGCGGATAAAAGCCATGTTCATAAAGAAAAAAAGCTGGGTTATTTGAAGAAAAAAACAATAAAGACCTTTTTATTTGGGGGGAGAGATTATTTGTTTTTTTTTACTTCATAATCAATTTTTTTAGATTTTTTTTTGTTTATATAGTATGTAATCAACTTATGCCAATGTTCTTATAAGTTTTTTAGCCAAAATATTTATATTAAAAGTATTCATAAAATAACAATTAAATTCTAAATAAAAACATTTTTGCACTTTTCTTCAAAATACATATCAAAGATTATTTTGAATGATACTTACTTTACTTACTTGCTTACTTGGTAGCCCCTGCTTCCCTTCTATAAAAAGCGGGTGATCCCGTGATATTTTGACACCAAAGCAGGCCGGTCCCATGAATCCGTCAGAGCACGTGTATGGAAGCTGCGTATGATGTCCATTAACTCCGAGTAGCTTAGCAAGAGGTGTCATATGTCGTCATTTGTTTGGGAGGGGCATTATGAAATCTATATTTATATTCCTGAAGTAAGAGAATGTGCCCAGAGGGAAGATGGGGCAGCATCACTCTGGTTTGACGGTCTAAGGATTGTTCTGTGGGACATATTTCGGCTGGACTCGCTTAGTGTATCGTGTTGTTTGGATATTCAGATATCGTTCCTTGTGTTAATTGAGTGTCGATGAGTTTGATAATGGGTGTGCCTGGGGGCTGGGCGGAAAGCGTATTGTATATGTTAGAAGAGCACATGGATGATGTAATTTTTTTTCATTGTTGCAGGGGGTTGTTGCATTGTTTAGTGTAGGGGGTGGTCTATTGAGAGTGTTTTGATGTAAAATTAGCAGCCTATCATATCGAGAAGATATCTTCTATATGAAGAATTTTTATTTCATTTTCCAATTAATGGATGAGAGAGTTAGAGGGACAGCCTGATATTGTTCTAATTTATTCTTTTTAAACTTATCTATAGTTAATGGTAAAGATTATAAAAACTATTTTCCACTGAGTTATATTGCAAAACCTAAGTGACGAATATTTTTTAAACTATTGTTATTTTACTATTTGTTTTTTCTGTCAAAATTTTTTCATATCGGCCTCTTGACAATATAGTTTGGCTATTTTCAATATAATAATTTATATATATATATATTAAATAATATATCATATAGTTATATATATATATAATATATAATAGAATATATATACTATATAAATATAATGATTAATAATATATATTATATAATTTTCACACTTAAAATATTTGCAAAATAATTATTTGAATCATATTGTCCAGTTCTTTAAAATACCGTTAATTATCAGTCACGTATTAACACCTTTTCGTAATATATTAAAAAATTTCTTTCACTACCTTTTTTTATTGACTTCATTTATAACAAGAATTTCATTTTTATAAAACTCATTAAGTAAACATGGTAATAAGAATAAATACTAATTAATAATATTTTTATATTTATATCATATTATATCATATTATTCAATAACTTTTTATTTTTTTTAAATTTTAAAACTAATTTCAAAACTCTTTTCTCCTCTCCTCTCCTCTCTCTCTCTCTCTCTCTCTCGTCTCTCTCTCTCTCTCTCTCTCTCTCTCTCTCTCTCCTCTCTTCTCATCTCTCTCTTATAACGAAAAAAACATTTTTGAATTATTTTTAACAGGTCTATCTTTATTTTATAAAAAAAATCAAAAAGTATTATTCGGCTTAACTTTTTTCACCAACTCGTTGTATATAATTCGAATTCAAATTTAAAAAAAATGGTTCAAAATGTTTCCTGTTTTAACACCTTGCCATTAAATGAATAACTATAAAAGTTTTAAACTACTTTTCGTGTTTATTTCATTGACCTCAAAATACCAAAGCTTAAACCATATAGGGCTTCCTAGTGTTTAGGAAAGTCATCTTCAACAGTTAATGTTTAATCCTATTACGGGCAGATACTTGATTCAGTTCAATTTTTTTAAGCGAATCTTAAATGAACTATCAAAGAACAACCATCAACTACTACCTGGGCAGTGGAGGAAACAAGCAGAATATATAACTACAAGCCCTCTACTACACCAACTAATACTTCCAGTGATGAATCAAATGAAGAAGGTGATAACTCCCAACTCCTACACTACATGAATTGATCCTCTCCTTTACTACAGGATTCTAGTATCCAAAACACTCTTTAAACTCATATACCTCCTCTCAAACTCAAAAAAATTAAAATGCACCCCGTCTCAAAATGATCCTTCTCAAGGAATTATTTATGTTATTATTCCAATTAATTATAGATTCATGTTAATGAACATCCTGATATTTCCTAATAGCTTTTTTTAACCGGATCTCTAGGTTTTTTTGATTTTGTTACTTTGATATTTTTCGATTGATATTTCATTTGATATAAACATAGTATAAATACTACTGTAAGGGACTCTCTGTGTGTTTCCAAAATTTGTTCCTATTAGTCGGTCTTCATCTCATTCATTTGTTTTATTCAATCTATTTCAATGGAAATATCATTATAATTTACGGATTCCAAAATTTCATCCGATGGCCGACTTCCTACACCATACATTTTCAAAATTTTCATTCCGATCTGGGTATCTATTCTTTTTTAAACCAATTGTTTTCAACTATTAAAAATTTGTTTTCAAACACTTCTATCATTTCTCCAATTATATTTTTTGAATCTTCTTGTGATTTAACATTATATTCCAATATTTTGTTTTGAAATTTATAAAAAATATTTTGTTACTTAAACATTTTTCTCGCTAATCTGTCATTTTTAATTGCCATTTGAGCTTAGAATATCTTTTCCCTTTTTTATTTTTCTCCTTTTCTCCTCCCCTTAATTCCTTTTTTTGTTATGCCTTTAAACGAAGTTTCCATAAAAAGTGTTTCTTCGGAAATCTTCGTCTTTTAGTTTCTTTTAGATATTTTATTTTGCCATAATTTGCAAAATTTTCTTTTGATTGCCATCCCCGTTACATCTAATAATCCCATTCCTAAACCTCTTACTTTTCATCCCTTTTTTTCTTATTTAACTGTTTATTATTACTTTTATTATAATAAAATTTTTAATTTAATTTATAATTTAACATTTTTATATTTATTATTCCTTAAAGAACGTAAAAAATCTTAAAAAGTTAAATTGAATGTAATATAATATATATAATATACGTATATAATAAATATATATATATATATATAATTTTTATATATAATATATAAATTAATAGATATGTATATATATATATATATAATATAATATATAAATACCGTGAATATATATATATTATAATTTATTTTTTTAATTATAATATATATAATTATATATATTATATATATATATATATATATATATTATATTTAATAATAATATAATAAATATATATATATATAATATTATATAAAATATATATTATAAATAATATAAAATAATATATAAAATAAAAATATAATTAAATAATATATATATATAATATAAAATAAAATATATAAATAAACAATATAGATAATATATAAAAAAAAATTAATATATAAAATAAAAAAAATGCTAAAATAAAAGATATATAATATAACAATACACCACACCTATTTAATCGAAATAATAATATATAAGTTCATCAGATTTATAAAATTGATGATCTTTATTGGAACTTTTTGAATTATTGGATATCTGTTATGACTGGTGGTAGAGACTATTAGATATTAGAGTTTGAGATAGAACATTGAAAATAAAATAAAGAAGAATAATATATATAATTGGAAAGAATATGATAAAAACAAATGAAGTGTACCATATTTGGGTATATTATATGAGTGAGAAAATTGAGGATATAATTGAGTAGGTATATGTATGTTTAAGTAATTACATTTCATTATCAAGACCCAGAAATTAAGGTATTAATTCTTAGGTTACAGCTAGTAATTATGGTTTAAGTAATGAATTGTAGTGTTGAATAGTGAAATTAATGAGTGAGATATTGATTTATGTGATTTGGTGAAGATTATGAATTAAACATACCAAGTTGTTGATAATACATGTGTAACTGTTGATATATATTATGATATATCAATGAGAGGGGTTATAATAATATAAATATATAAGTGGATAAAAATAAATTGGGGCACATTCAATATCATCATGCTAATGTTGTTATATGCAAAAGCTAAATGAGAAATAAATAGGAGTGGAAAGCAATGGAATGTGAAAGTTAAGAGAAAGATATATGATAAAAGGAAAGTAGAAGTAGAAGAAGAAGGAAAAGTTATATAAGAGTTATGGAAGGATAATATAATAATGAAATCAATTAAGGTGTAAGGGGGAAAGTAATGTGATGAGCATTTTGCAAGTAAAAATAAATTACAGATGAAAACGAACTATTAAATAAGTATAACATTCATAACTATTAAACTGCCAGTATATTTCCTTGTGCCGTATATCAATTTTTGGTAAGTGAAAACAATCAAATGCAAGATCTTCACAGGTTTTGACTGTGTAATGGTTATTTAAAAAAATAAAATCTGTGTTAATGCTCCTATACATTCACGTCCACTAGATTGCCAAGCCCAATACTTAATTTGGCTAATATTGGTGATTAGCTTGTTAAAAAAACAGGTAGCGCAAGGGAGTTTTTTTGAATGCGTAAAAGGTTTCCACAAGAGACTTCAAGATATGAACTTAGCTAATACTTTTAGCTTGATCTTGTAAGCTTCTCTGCTCCGTTGTTTATACAAACATGGATCTATTCAACACCGACATTTCATACTTCCCAAAAGTGATATGTTAGCATGATTTCTATGTTCTTAAACGTTGAGTAGATCTTGCTAGGATATAATCCAGAAATTCAAGTTGCATAAATTTAAATAACAGAATACAATTTTGGTATTCTCCGGTTTTTAAGTACATCTTTTTCAACTTGGGTGGTATTATTTATTTCTTATAGTTTGTAATAGATTTAAGTAAAATACATATTTTAATGTTTCTATTTTTTTAAGATGCCTAGAGGTCCTGAAACTTGGAACCCTATAACAAATGATAAGTACTCTCTTGAGCTTTTGAAAAGGCTTTAAACATATTATAATCTGTATTCCAAGAATTCAATTCGGCTAAATAATCTGAATGGATTTGCTTTAGATATGGCTGAATACAGATTTGTTGCTATGTTCATGAGCTCTGGACCCTCTAATTGAAAAAAGGATTTTTCCAATTTACGCTTCCATGTTCACTAATTATATAGGTTTGATATTGACTTAGTAATCCATGGGCAATTATATGACAGTGGTTTCATTATTTTAAAGGTTGGCTTTCACCTTCCGATTTTGATAATGAATAACTTATTAGAATTTTTATACTCAAGTGTTATCTTGTTGATAGCTTTTTGGAAGGGTAACTATAATATAAATAAATATAATAATAATAAAAAATAATAGGTATTCACTGAAGTTAAAGTAAAACATAAAGTGAAGCTGAAGAGCACTCGTTCGCATGTGTTATTATAATTTACTTAACTTATTACCTCCCACATATCTTTCACTGTCTGTTTTGTTCTAGTTAAGAGCTACTCAAATTACAAGTCTATTAGAGCACAAAATTAACTGTATATGTTAAAGACTTTAAATTACCACCCGGTTTCCCCCTTTTTGAAACTTCAATTTGCCAAATGGATACTGGATTCTGATTCTTCGAAAATTCTCATTAATACCAACAGGGATTAAATGCGGTTCATTCCAGAATAGTTGTCAAATCTAATTGAAAGAAAGTATTTATACGAAACATATTTTCTATAAAGTTGATAAGTAAATAATGCAGAAACTACTTAATTATAACCCAGTTTCCTGACAGATTCTGTAGGAATAGTAACAAATAATTTATATCAACCTAAATTCCCATTGATTTTCTTAGCATTTGAAACGTTATTGGTTATTAGTTTTTCCTGTTTTCATTTCAAAGGTACTGCAAATCGTTGATTTAAGATTAATACACACAATTCTGCATTAGCCTATACAAGAGTAGTACCTTAGTTAATTAACATTCTTGTTGCTCGCAGTTTCAAAATGAAATTCTTGATAAGTCTAGCAGATGTTGACCACTTTATAAGAAACACTAATGTTTGTCAATACTTTTCTAATAAGTTCTTTTAATCATATACTAACAGTAGTTCCAATTAATCGGAAATCGACAGCGGTAAATATAACATGTGTCTCTATCAACCACATTGTGTATAAATAATTATTGAACATCTTACCTTGAAATGATTTTGATTGAACTTTAATGTTTCAACGCATACAGCAGTCTGACCATCAAGTCTAGGAATTCCAAATTGCCACGTAATCATATGACATAAAATCTAGTGTGTGTCAACGTTCGAAGCCTGTTAGTCAAACATAATTTACAACGTAACGTGTAGTGAAGATACAAGTACTCTAATGAGTACAGGACTGGCTTATAAAGACCCAAGTCTAGAGTCAAGATACATTTTAAAATGGTACTCCTTTCTATGCCACATATATATGTTATGTTATATTTAACAAGTTCCATTTAGAGTTGAGAAAGGTATTAAATAAGAACTGTCATAAATGATCATGATGGGTACTTTAGCCGGTATTAATCGGTTTGTGAATACAATATACCTTCTTTGCTTCCTTATCCAAAAGTAACGCATGAAATAAAGGATGCTATAGATCATAAATATTAGTAGTGTAATTATATGTGTATGGTTCTCCTTCGTTTATTAATCCAATATAGCATCTGATCATTGGTCAAACTCTCTTAGGATCTCTCTAAATATTGTAATATATGTATTTGCTTAGGATTCAACTTCTGGGTAAATTCGGAAAACGCAATAGAAATAATAAAAAATACATAAATAAATAAATAAAAAATAAATATGACTATAGCTGTATCTGATTAACCACTTTACAGCATATGCTTCAATTAGCCATCAGCCATGTTTAAGAAAAGTCAATACTGTGATAAGATTGTCTAATTCATGTAATAAAATGTAATATAGGTTACTTTCTTTTCAGAGGTAAATAACATTAGGGATTTAACTGGTAAAAACAATATAAAGTAAGTCTACTTCGAGACCGTTTAAGATATAAATATCCTCATAATATAAAAGAACCGGCATTCGAATACCATAGGTTACAGGACAATACTGAAAATATGTAGTTCAAAGAAAACCAGACTTGTCGCTTGGACCTGACCAACAATCCTGTCATTTACACCGACTAGAGCTCAGGATCAGAAATATTCTAAGTCCAGTCAGACCATGACGCGCTCCTCCATGTAGCACGTTTATAACTTAACTAATCAGAAGTATCTTCCAAGGTAAAAAATCTAATTAGTTTGCATAGCACCCCAATTACTAGTGTTGTATCCAAACCATCCATCTTGAAAAGTCAAAACGAGTAAGACCACTTCACAACCAACACCACCAAATATCTAAATTCCTATCGCACAGAAATAAACTATCCTTCAATAAACTTACGTGTGTCTTTCCAAAGGAACGCAGTAAATTAATATGCATGATATGCAAAAACCAAAATATAGAACAAATCCTATACTACTACAAAAGCAGAATTATTTACCAAGGAAAAGTTTAATCTAGCGATTATGATCTCGAAAATTGAATTACCAATACCAACACCACCACCTCACCATGAAGTGGGCCATAAGTGACAAGAGAAATCATATATCCAACCATTCTCAATCGTGCGTATGTTTCATAATTTTTCTGCCAGAATAAATACTTCTAAAATAACATAAGGCACAAATTTTTAATAAAAAGTACTAGATTCCCTCCCTTGAATGGACTCTACCTTGCATCTCGTCACAAACTAGGCACTTTGAGTAACTAAAACTCCTACTTAGCCAGCAATCCACACGCCACAACTATAGAAGAAGAACCAATCTCTAACATGACATCCCAAAGATAGTTTACTACAATTAAAATGAGTATAAAGAAAAGAACCCTAAGTAAATCGTACTAGAATCACTTCCTAATAATTGAAAATGACACACTGAGATTATACTCCATACATAAAATTGCCATAACTAAATCCTCCAAAAAAAATAAATAAACTTTGTCAGCACGCTTCAAAAGAAGTTAAGTCCTATCAATATCGACATTTATTCAACATCCCAAAAAGAGAAGCCGAGTGCTCTTCCTCACCTTTAAGTTTAGATCGCCAAACATCGTCTCGACTCTGAACGCATAAACAAAGATTACGTGGCCTGTTCTTGCAGTAAGATGGCCGTGATATAACCCATGTGTAATACTCGTCTATGTCTAACTCCAAAAGCCTTCGTTTCCAAATGAATGTTCTTTAATTGCCTTCATCTTTACATTATAACCATGTTTTATTCTCCATCCCGTTTAAGTGTTTGACACACAATTTTTCTAATTGCACATATGCTTTCTTCAACATTTCTGTCAATGGGGAAACCTTAACCTTTCCGTTTTTTATAAAAAGCCTGACTGGAACGAAGTTAAATTAATTGAATGAATTATTCGATTGTACATGTTGCTAAACTAACATCTATATAATAATTTATACTTTGCTTTCATTTGCTTAGAAATTTGACATCAATATAAGAAATGTTTCTCTGCGACAAAAATCATGAATTTAAAATGTCATTCTATTTTATATAATAAATATTCTATATGTGATAAGAAATTCTAATTAATACTAAGTTGCAATATCCTTGATGGTCTAATACAATGAGTCTGATAATTTGAGCTTTCACTTGTCATACATTAATTGCTTATATAGATAGTTATATTGTGTTATATTGAGTGCTTTACTTTATATAGTTTTGCAATAGGCGTAGACGCTTACTTTGGTGATTGAAATTAAAGTATAGTAGAACAATTGATGTTTACGCTCTGGAGTCTGCTTTAGCTACAGAAAAAAATATTACTTAATATATTTTTATTAATTTGTATTACGATTTTTCACCGCCACCATTTTGTGAATTTGGTAATATATATAAGATGATTTCATGTGTTTAGTTAAACTTGTATTGAAGGTCCAGTTATATTAGTATGGTTAAACTGGCTTCTTTGAATCATTTCATTATTATGAGGGCTTTCAAATCTTCGTATTATTGATGATGATAGTGAACTACTAAAAGTTTTATAACACCAGTATGTATACTGACAACTTTATACATTTTTTCCTGTGATGTTCGGTCTTATAAAATACAAAAGTATTAAAACTCATTTATAATATATGAATCACTTTATCAAATTTCTTTGTTTCGAAAGATCAAATTACTATCGTTTAAGCTAATAAAGGGTATTTTAGAAGCTATTATTGTAGGTGAAATTTATATAATTAGCGATATAAGAGATATATCTATATTTCCTACTAAATTTTTAACACTGAACACACAGAGACATGTTAGGTGCTGAAAGACTAATGCACTTATTCTGCTCTTTGTATGAGTGGCATGCTGAAACTTTTCTTATAATAAGTACCAATAATTTCCATAAGTTAAATTAATCTGGCTAGTTGGCTTTGTCAATAATTTTATCATGATAAAATAAAAAACAAAATTAAATGAATAAATTGAATATTAACTGTTCCTATGCAAAAGATGTTTTGAGTGCATTTCGGGAAAATAACTTTAAAAAGGCATATAATTAACCACAGAGTTCCTAGAAATCCAACTTTACATACCTCATCACCCATACGTAACGGACCCGCAGCCACTGTCAAGTCCGGCCCGGAGCCGGGACCGCTGAACAGACAGATAAAATCCGGTCAGGTAGATATTCGCGTGAAACGAGTGTTAGGTCATTAGCTCCTAAAACAACAAGTACCGAATGCAGTATCTGCAAATAAATAAATATGGTTGCCTAAGTGATTTAAGATGTACACCACCGGGTATAGTATGCATTAAAAAAAGACGTAAATAATGCTATTATAATTACCTAAACTTCCGTAAAAATTTAGTATTAAACACATGAAAGGAAAATAACAATAACACGACCTACAGGTCGTAAGAATAAAAGAAATGATTCACAGAGAATTATAAACTAATAAAGCTCAAGAAATCGGCTTGAGTGCGTAATCGTAACTGTTTAAGTTTAATTATAAGTTCTACAAAACACTCAACCTGGGATTATCGAACCAAAATATCATTTTTATTTCGCTAACTCTTTATCCTTATAGTAAACCAAATTTAGAAAGAAATACTTTTTGTATAAAATTACAATTATGAGATTATAATAGTATAAGTGCTTACGAGAGAATAGGCTAAGATATTATGACTTGTAGAAAATAATTTTAATTAGATCTTCACTCCAACATCAAAAGAAAATTAGAAGATAAATATCTAACACCTAAAGATAAATATCTAACACCTTTCTCGTACTTCAGCAAATGACGAGTTTAAATTCCCATTATACACCTCTTTCAGATATTAAATTTAAAGACGAAATTTTAAATATAAGGTATACCTTCCTAATTCATTTAATTATTTTTACGTAAACGTAAACACAATGATTCTATACCCAAAAAACTATATAATAATGTAAGTAGAGACAATACCATAAGCCTTAATTTATATTGATACTTTTAGTATTGTAATTATGGAATACGCCTGTGAGTATTTATTTCGTCATCTAAGTTGCCATAACGTTAAAAAAATAAAAAAACTGCTCTGAAGAGAATAATTTAATCATATCACACGATAAACAACAATATTTTTTTATTAATTAATATATTAATTAAGGAATAACGACCATATTTCAAATATGAAATATATAAAAAACTAATTAAATTAATTTTAAATTGAGTGAAATAATTAATAAATGATAAATAAATCACAACCAGACGAAAATTGTTATGAAATAATCAGATAAATAAATAAAGATAGAAAAATATAAAAAAAATATGGAAAACCCATATATTAGTATAATATTAATTATTAAGAGAAAATTAAAGATTAAGAGTTGAATACTGTAGGTACCTAATAGGCACACGGGTGTACAGATGGGCTTTCAATAAATTTTAAACAATATTGTACGTAAGGCGTCTTCTTAATAATTCAAGGCTGTAGCTATTATATATTAAATAACGAATAATGTATGATAATGTATAATGGCTATTCTTATTTAAGTGATAATCGTACTGATGAAAGTTATCACTTAAAATAAAAGACGTTTTATAAATTATAGAATCTCGTAGCAAGCAATAGTAAATATACAGAGACACATCCTAAAAATTTACAGAATGACGGTAAAAGAAGCGTTAAAAATGTAATTGTCGATCAGATAATATTTCAAACATTAGAGTTAAAAATGAATAAAATGATGGTAAACAAATAAAAAAGTTCAAAAGTGGGACATTTTGCAGAACAAA
>JABUQX010138198.1:0-47349 GCA_015478945.1 Trachelipus rathkii | reverse complement strand
TCAGGCGCACCGCAACCGCAACCGAGATAATTGCGATCACAATTGCGGTCGCAAGTGCCCAACACTGTATATACATATATATATATATATATATATATATATATATATATATATATATATATATATATATATATATATATATATATATATATATATATATATATATATATATATATATATATATATATAGAACGACCGGAAAAGAAATCAGAGAGAAAGTGAGAGAAGAAACGATACTGAGAGTCCGACTCCGACTCCCCAACCCTGCGCGACTCAGACTCTACTCTAAAGCTTTCGATATGTCTAGCGCCACAGTAAAATATTTACCGAAATGCTGAAGTGCCGATGATCAAGAATCAGAGAAAAAGTTTCTTGTGAAAACCTTATTGGTGATCAGAGATACGATTATAAGAATTAAGATGTTTCCAAATCTTTCTGTTAAGGGTAGATTGGAAAACCTTAGAAAGAAAGGAGGTTATTGCAATAGGACGATTGTAAGAGGGTTGAGAAGGGCTATCCCCTTTATTTCGTCACAGGGTGAATGAGAGCAGGTTTCCAGCAGGAAGGGAAGGTCGAAGTAGATTGATGGAGAGAAAATGGTTTACCAAGGCAGGGGGGGAGGCAGGGGTGCAAGCTCGGAAGAACAAGTTTTGAGAACCACAGGAGAAACACCATCATGATCATCTTATTGTCAAGCTCTCAGAAGAAATTAAAATGTTAAGAATAAATGAGCTGGAGTGAGTGGAGGAGTAGGAACAGCACAAAATCGTTTAAGGTGTAACAAGAGGCAAAGGTTTGAGCGAAGAATTCAGCTTTAGCATATGGTTAAACGGTAATTGTGCCGTCGGAAGATACTAGATGAGGGAAAGAGGAAGTAGCAAAGTTGGAGTTGACATTTTTTTTGCAAAATGCCAGAAAGGACGTGAGGAAGAGGAACGAGAAAGATTATTGCATTTTCTACAGAGAAAGAAAGTTTTTATTGTCCCAGAAAACGGATTTTACACGATCCCAGCATGAAATATAAGTTGCATGAGTTTCTGGAGATTAAATACGACGGTAATTTCTGAAGGCAGCGTCCCTGCGGCAAATAGTAGAATAATAAGCAAAGTTAAACTAAGATTTGTTAAGTTTAGTTGAAGAGAAAAACTATGGAATGTACACCTACATGCCAGAGAGAATCACTTCGGTTATATGCTCTGTACACTCGGATAGACCCTTCCCACCGAAGCAGTAGTTATTCCATGGGAAATCAAAAAAATATGGCCTTAAATATGACCAGTTTGCTGAATCGAAGTGCCAAAACTTCTTCCTCGTCGTAGGTGGGGATCTTTCCTGCGGAAGACTTGTAGAGATAAAAAAGGAAACAGAGATAAGAAGGAGATCGGTGGAAACCAGAGGAGGAAAGAGTTTATAAGAATAATGAGACAAATTGGAAGTTAAGAAAGAGTCTAGAATGTTGAGTTCATCTCCAAAACGATCAGAGATACGAGTCTGAAACAACTGCTTAAGGTCTTTCTGAAGGGAAATTGTAAGAAAGCTCACCAACTGTATCTTGAGAATTAGATGAAAGCTATTGGCGATGGTAGACGTTGAAATCAGCAAGAATGATGATTTCGAAGAAAGTTGAAAAAAAGAAAATATGTTATATTTTTTTTTAAATAAAGAAGAAGTTAGAAAGAGTTAGATGATAGATATGGAGAACAGATGAATTTGGTACTGTATTGACAGGATAGCTTTAACAATAAGATAAAAAATTAGGAATACTTCACATAGATCCCGAGAAACAAGAAAGAACTAGCATATTTTCGTAATTAACAATGAGAGTATAGTTATCTTGCAGTTCAGTGAGTGGAGTATGGGTAAGGCTATTATAAGAAGAATAGATATTCGAGGGGCAGTCGGGAACCATAATGAAGACTTTCATTTTCCGCATAGTTATATGGGCCGCAGATCTGATACCGGATCCTCTACTTTTGAAAATTTGTTAAACTCCTGAACCAACATTGGGAATCTTTATGCCCTAGAAAAAAGAAAAACGACTCATTACTGGAGAAACTCCTGGACGAGCGAGTTTCGAGGGTTCAAATGGAGAAGATTCCAGTTTCCGGCTGAAAGGTTGAAAACCCTACATGAGGAGTTATAACCAAGAGTGGCGATCAATAAACCACAGCGTAGAGAGATAGTTTTCTAGAGTGCTCTAAGATCAAGAGTTTCTGGGCAAGAAGAAAGAAGATACTGCTCCAACTGACAGGGCGAAAGTCCTACCAGAGAGATGGTAATAATATATATATAAATATATATATATTATATTTATATATATATATATAATTATATATATTATTTATATATATAGATATATATATATATAATATATATATATACATATAGATTATATTAGTATATATATATATATATATAATATATTATAAGTATATATATAAATATATATTATATAATATTTATATATATATATATATATATATATATATTTAATATATATATAATATGATTGATATAAGTATAATATATATATATATATATATATAATATATATTTATATATATTATATATATATATATAATATATTATATATATTATATATATATATACTGCTCCAACTGACAGGGCGAAAGTCATACCAGAGAGAGGTAAATAATATATATCAATATATATATTTATATATATATATAATATATATATATATTATATATATATATATATATATATATATTAATATATAATATATATTAAATATATATAATATATAATATAATTATATATATTTATATATATATATATATAATTATAACTATAATATATAATATAATATATATATATAATATATTTATATATATATAATATTATAATATATTTATTATATATATATATTAATTATATATATATACTATATATATATAATATATATATATTTATTATGTGTGTGTGTGTGGTGTGTCGTGCTGGTGTGTGTAAATCGCATGTTGATGGGTGTATCTACTAATGACTTTAATAACATATTCTGCCTTCGATATATCAATCATTACTACTAAGTATGTGCATAATAAGTTGGTGTATAAATACTTATTATTATAACAACTTACTCACATCTCTACTCTGCATATCTGCTCAGCAACAATTAATTTATAAGTGTTTACCAAATTACTATATAATGATTATAAATTAAATTAGAGTCTTTAATTAATACATTTCTTGTTAATTATTACAATGATTAAAAAGCAAAACACGAGACTTAATAACACGAGAGACGAGAGAGCGAGACGAGAGACGAGAGAGAGAGAGAGAAGAGAGTTGGAGAAAAGAGAGGGGAGAAGAGGGAGGGAGAGTTGTTAATGAAAAAAAGAGAGAGACAGGGGAGAGAGACAGAGACGAGAGACAGTTAGAGAGATATAGAGAAAGAGACAGAGACGAGAGAGAGGGATTACGAGGAGAGGAAAAAAAACAGTTTGAGAGAAGATGTATAGATAGAGAGAGAGAGAGAGAGAGACAGAGGAGAGAGAGAGGGAGGAGAGGGATGAGAAGGAGAGAAGAGGGAGAGAGAGAGAGAGAGAGCAATGAGAGAGAGAGAGGATTTAGAGAGAAGAGGGAGAGAGAGAGAGAGGATGAGGAAGAGGGAAGATGAGGGAGCATGAGGAAAAACGGTACGAGAGAGGGAGGAGACGAGGAAGAGAGGAGACGAGAGAGAGAGGAGAAAAGAGGGAGAGAGATTGAGAGAGATGACGAATGTGCGATCGATGAGATGAGAGAAGGAGAGGAAGAGTAGAGAGAGGAGGAGAGAGAGACGCTCTCATAAAAGTATAAATCACAGCATAGCAAATGTTTCAGGAGAAGATTATTTCGAGATTTGATGCTCGTGTAAAGTGTTATTTATTTTTCAACCCACTTTCTAGACTGAATCTAATTCATTCAAATCTTTATTATATTATTATTATTGATTATTATTAATTATTCTGATTATTATTATTCATATTATTATTTTATTATATTATTATTATTATAATATATTATTATTATTGATTATTATATTATTAATTATATTATTTATTATTATTATTATTATTATTTTTATTATTATAATTATTTTATTATTATTCATTATCATTAATTATTATTATTATTTATATTATTGATTATTACCTTATTATTATTATTATTCATTTATTATATTATTCATTATTAATTATTTATTTTATTATTATTAATTTATTATTATTATTTATTTATTATTATTATCATGATATTATCATTTATCATTATTAGTCATTATATTTATTATTATTATTATTTATTTATTATTATTTTTATTTATTATTATATTATTATTTTTTATTATTATATTATTATTATATTATTATTTTATTATTCATTTATTATTATTACTTATTTACTCTCTCCTCTCTCCTCTCTTCTCTCTCTCTCTACTCTCTCTCTCTCTCTCCTCTCTTCGTCTCTCCTCTTCTCCTCTCTCTCTCTCTCGACTCTCTCTCCTCTCATCTCTCTCCTCTCTCTCTCTCTCTCTCTCCTCTCTCTCCTCTCTGCTTCTCGTTCTAGTTAAGTCGTTTTCGTCTTCAAGTTTATTTCTGTAATTACTTAAAAATTTCAATGAAATGTTTTTTTTTTAAATGTTGAAATTCAAATACACTAGAAACCGCCGGACATTAGCACTTTTTCACTATTCTGAATCTACCGGCCCATTTATGCTCGGAATATATGCACAGAACATTAATCAAAATTAATGAAATTTATTTAGATATTTAATGAGAAAAAAAAAAATTCATAGCGATCTTTCTTTACAATTATAATTTCGTTTCCTAGATAAAATTTAATCTCACTTTATTATTTTCAAGTTTATGATAGGTATGCAAACAAAGCATTTATAGAAAAATATTGTATTTGAACTCCGGAATTGACGTTTCTTTTCTACAAAAAAAACCAACAAGATCACTCAATGTAGCATAATTGTTGGCGGCATGATGTAATAATCAAACCCCTCCCACCCACCACCACCACCTCCACCAGTTTTTCAAACTCTTGTCAATTTGATTGCCAAAAATCACTGTTATGAGATAGTGGTTTTTGATTTTTTTATTGTGAAGTGTTTTAAGGATAAAGATTTGATGCTGTAGTGACCAATTCTTTATTTCTAGCCAATTACTAGAGTGATGATGTGTCTGTTGTTAAACTAGAAACATCACACACTCCTATGCCGTGAACCACACACCACCACACACCACACACATATATATACTTATAATATATATATATTTATATATATATATATATAAGATATACTATTATTATATAATATTATATATATATATAGTATATATATATATATAATATATTATATATTTATTAAGAGAACGAATTTTAGTTGCTTAGTTTATAGCATTGCAGGCGCAATGCTTAAGGAAAATATAATTTAAAAGAAAGCTTTGATTGTCAGCATACTGTGATTTGAGAATGAATGAAAATTTTACTAGTCAATATGGTGCTTGCTGTAACTCGGGCGCCTGCCTTTCCTGAGAAGTTTGTTTACTAGCAAGACAGCTAGTGCGGCGCGCTGCATGAAAAATTACCTAACTTCGGCAAAGCACACTATTAAAAGCGTGGGTGAAGGAACACTTAGAAGCCAGTCGAACATAAAACTTTGACCGCGAGAGCGAAAAACAGCTTATCGCAAGTTTTCTTTGAATATTCGTTTCATTCCCACTATTACTTAATTTTAAAAAAAAAAAAATGACAAAGATTATAGATTATTCTTCTGGCCTATTCGCTTTCAATATTTTAATTATGGTTCAATGCACAAATTTTACAAATTTAAACAATAAATCATGAAAGAAATGTCGGAATTTGCATAAAAATAAGATACTGATAAATTCAAAATATAATGTGAATATTTTAATAATTTTGGAATTAAAACCTCTAAATAGAGAGGAAAAAAATACCTATAAAATTGCTGAGAACAACGGCCCTTTCCTGTTCGTAAGTACGTACTTCAGTCACACAGGGCCCGTTCCTAGTTGTGCCGCTAGTAGTTACTAGCTGTCTGTGCATTTTAATTTATCTATTGCCAATTTTTCATGCGTCGATTTTGGGCATCATTATTTTAAATTGCCTAGTTGGAAAGTCATTTTTCAGCGAATAGTGACAGAAAATTATAAAAAGTGAATGACAAAAAAAAGATTTCTTACAGAAAGAACAGGAGGGCAGAGTCTTGCCTTCAAGTGAAGCTATCGCTACAGTTAATTCATCACTCGGCATCATAATTTGCCAGTGAACTTCTGTATTTCATTACATCAGCTAAATATAATATATCATATATATATTATATATATTAAATATTATATATATAGATTATATATATATATATAAATATATATATATATATAATATAAGAATGGTACGTCAATTACTGACGGTCCAAATACTAATACTCGTAAAGTATACGTCAATACTTACGTTCGTTACATATTAGGGACGTTCGCCAGTGATGTCTCACCTGTAACGTCCGCTGAAGCTGAATTTCCACATCCCCGCGGACCGTAATTTATTGATGTTTACTAACCGACGATTGTTCGGCACATCGCAAAGGAACGTAAAAGCGACGCCGTCGCGGAGTTCAAGCGTTGCAAGGAATGTCGTGAAGAGGTCGTCCAATACTACGCTTACTTAACACCTGATGTTCGCACATCGCAACGGGAACGATGAAAAGGCGACGTCGCGACGTAAGACGTGCAAGGATGTTCTAAGAGGTATCGTCAATACTACGTTACCCATAGGACGTCCCGCAAGTATGTCTCCACGTTGTTACGTCGACTGAGAGCGACATATTTCCACATCCCAGGGACGTAATTGTTAGTGTTACTAATAACGGGATGTCGCACATCGCAAAGGAACGTAAAAGCGACGTCGCTTTTACGTCATTGCACATTGGGTTATATATATTATATATATATATATAATATATATTATATATATATATCATTATATATTATATATATATTAATATTAGATATATATATATAATATATATATAAATAATACTATATTAAATATATATATATATTATATATAATACTATATAATATATAATATTATATATATATATAAATATATATATATATAATATATATTATTATATATT
This sequence comes from Trachelipus rathkii, assembly GCA_015478945.1. Lineage (NCBI taxonomy): Eukaryota > Metazoa > Arthropoda > Malacostraca > Isopoda > Trachelipodidae > Trachelipus > Trachelipus rathkii. The sequence goes on along the minus strand of JABUQX010138198.1, from coordinate 40,184 downwards.
ATATATATATATATATATTATATATATATATATATAATACACAGGAGTTGGCCCGCGGCGCAGACGCAGGATATTTGAACACGTATCATTGGCGCTCTCCCCCCACTGGTCCCGTAGGAGGAGTGAGTCGGGAGTGGTGTGAAAAAAGGGGATTGGGGAAGTTTATGTTTTCACGCGGACCCCAATCGCTAAGCAATAAACGCCATAGCATTGGCAGTGGTCGGTTGCAACAACGTTTTTTTTTGTGTCAGCATCATTTGTCGAAACGCAGGCGAAGTTACGTTAATCGTTAACGTATAAACGTCTTATGCACTAACCAGTTGCAAAAAGCATTAATTTGTTATTTTCTTTATTATAATCATCTCCCTACAATATTAGTATACCTGATATTAAGCCTTATCGATAATGTTCTAGTGATGCCCTTCTGATGCACCTTTCGTATATATGCGAAGTGGCCTTTTTCTGTTAGGCTGCTCTAGGCTCTCTCCCAAACGCGATTGTAACGTAACCCTTTTACTTCTAAAGTGTCAAATAATACTCGATAATTCTCCCGATGTCTGCGTTGAAAAAAAGGTGTAATGATTACCACCAAGTTCCCCCAAATGCCTTTTATGCAGGATAACTCGTTAATTGATGTATACAGCCTCTTGTAAGTAAGACGGAGATATCATAGCATATGCTACAGGCACTCCCAAATATGACACGTAATGTATCTTGCTTAGTTATCCCGAGAATATAGCATCGAGTGGCCGCGGCGCTACGATACGATTCCTCGATGCAATAGTACTATTCACAGACCCAATAGTCTGCCCTACCGGTTCGAGAATGTTGTTTATTCTAACTTGCTCGGCGATGCGAACCAGAGCAGCGTAGCCACTTGGACCTATCTGGCGTGGAGATCGTGATGCGAGTCGTTAATAGCACCGTTTTCTCGGTGAGAGTGATCACATCAACTTCACATTTGCATATAAGTGGTCGTAGGACCCTTTGTATTTACCTATATTTCTAAACGGTCGGATCGGTTGCTGTCGTAATCGATAGTGAATACCTGAGTTCCACCCAAACGTTGGAACTTACTTTGAGCCACCAGATCAATAGGTGCGCGCCCTCCAGTTAAAAACACATTTGCCTGTGGTGCTGGATTATATAGGCTGCCCATCTCTCTGGCAGACTGTATATTTTCGATTCTAATCCCGTTATCTGAGTACATTTGTCACCCAACTCAGATGAGATTGTACCAGGGTTAAGTAGGGCAACGACATACTCGCACGAGTATTATCGGTCAGGTATGAAAGGGACTGTGGCCCCTTATTCAGAGAGTGCGGTCAGGCTTCCTTTTCTCAGTTTACGACTTAAGAACATTCGCGTCTCCTCGCCACGCTCAGGTCTTGGGAACACTAGGAGAGGTGTGCACCAAAGAACCTGAATCTGTTGGTGCGTAGGCTAGGTTAAGGTTCGCTCATTCAGACATCAATTCAGTAGCATGTTATGCTCTGCGTCCCTTGTACCATGCTATACTTTTAAGCTGAGTTTGATAGAGCTACTACAGGTTTTGTCTATTTTTGCCCTGTGAAGGTGTTAGGTCGAGACCGATTGACCTGTGCTAGATAGTCGTGTTTCTATCGATCGTGAGCTCCCCTATCTATTTCAATCTCCAAGCTGCTTACGATGGTGAAAGCCCCTAATGTTCGTATCTGGGGGTCTAAAATCCTCCCGCGCCTCGATGAATCTCGCAGTGAGGAAACATATATGTTTGCACTGAGCCGTTTAATTGGAGCTATTACAGCACCGCGCCATTAGGATGTACGTGTCTTTCGCGGTCCGGTTATCTCCTCAAGACAAAGAGTCGGTTATGGCCCTTCCGGTTTTTTCGCGCCACACCGCCACCGGTCAGCTAGTGGTGCGCACGTTAATTTGCCGATATGTTTACAACCCCAAAATGGGTAGCCTCTTTTCCCTGCGATGATGTTATTGTACGATTTCGGACCCCGCCGTGCCTTACATCACTCTCTTAGACAGGCGCGCCAGTATTAGAAGAATGCGTGAGCCCGTCTGGCGCTCTGGGCGTCCCAACACCGAGTTGTTGGGCGAGCTCATGTGATTTGTGGGTGCTTTGAGTCGAACGTGCTCCCCCGCAGAATACGTTAACCCGTTTTCGCGTTCTGGTCATACTGAGTGTCGCAGACCCGGATCGAGAGCTTCTTACAATTAACTAATGGCTTCCTGCCTCCTCCCCGGGACCCCACCGACATCCAGTGGCCAAAACGCGCCTATTTTCTTTCTTTCTCAAGGGCAGAGCCATTCTCGCAGTCCCCAGAATATATAACTCCGCCGTCCGTTGACGCGCTCTGGAATTGATATATGCCTCAGCCCCAGTTGCCTTTCACACGATTTAAAATACGAGTGTGATCGATCCGCACCAAAATGCTTTCAGGGAAAGTAGAATTGGGGCTTTATGCTCCAGGAGATTGTGTGTGGAAGTGATGTCCTTCTTGTTGAGAAAAATGGGCACGGATTATTGACTATCAATTATATAGCAACAGACTACTGTTATCCTATTGGTCTCCCAACTATTTGCTTTTGTTTAGATTTTTTTTAACCTGTCGCTTATTAAATTGGTTGTATCAGTATTTACGCTTGTTAATGATAGCGCAAATATTGAAAATTATGGGGGAACATGCCTTTTTAGGGTAAATTCTTAGTTCACAGTCGGCCTCGTCCTTGTATTCCATATTCCATAATAGTTCTCATAATACTTATTGTGTGACCGCGCAATAACGAGATATGCTCCAACTCTACGATGTATTTTATACATATTATTATATTATTAATTTATTTTATTAATTTACGAACGTCTTATGAGGTCCTAGTTCTTAATTTTATTTCATACTAGTTCAGCTAAAAATAAATAGGAGGTCAGTAACTAACGACGAAAGTATAATGATTAATGACTCATTGATAACTAGGGCATAACGTCATATTCTACTTTTTTTTCAAGCAACCAATTAAAGAATGCTAGAATTACGCTCATAATAACTACGGTCAAACATTTCTCTATAAGACTAGTAGATTAATAGCGTTGATAATGAAATATAACACATTTTTGAGCATTTAGTAGAGAGAGCGTTTTAGCATTTCGGTGAGTAAATAAAAAATATAGTAGCTTATCGATAATCTAAATATTACTATAATTAACATTCTATTAATCATATTTAAGAAAATTATTTTTATATATAACTCATTAAATTTATATGATTATCGATTTATACTGATGTTAGGAAATTTTTAATCGTAATAGTCCGTTTATACTATCTATTTTTCTGAATAAATAATAGTAATGAGGTTAATAGTTACAGTAAATAATTTATAACGAGTTTAATTATCGTATGAATTACCAACAATACACTCAGCGTTAAATTGCTAAACATTTAGTTCATAATATGAATATTTAATATATATAATAATATAATATAATAATATTAGTAATATTTATTTTATATATATTATATATATAAAAATATTATTTTTTTTTATTATTTATATATTTATATATAATAACTATAAAAATCTCAATATTAAGTATATATATATTATTTTTATTTACGAGATATAATTCGTTATATGGACAATCTTATCTTATAATCATTTATCTCAGAATATATTCAATTAGTTATTATTATCTACTTATCTTTTTACTATATATTACTTTTTATTGGAGAATTCGTTATTTGCTCCCTCAGATATAAGACTTTTTGGGATAAGTCAGTGTGTAAAATGAGTATTAATTGTCCTCTAAATATAAGGTGGAAAAAACATATGATTAAGACTTTTTCAATTTATTTTTGTACTCAAAATTTAATCATAGATCTTTAAATACATGTTAACTGCGTCTTCTAAAGAATTTCACTCTCTTCCCAATTCTCTTATTATATTATCAATTAAATCTTTTGTCTTTACTACTTCCTTCACTCCAAATAAATAATTAGATCATCATGTTTTAATTTAGTAATAATATATAATTATATATTAATAGATTATATTATATTAATTTAATATAAATATTCTATATATTAATTAATATTATAATTATATTATATTAATATAATATTAATATACTAAATATAGATATTTAATATCAACTATCTAAAGAGGATATTATATATATACATTATTATAAAATAGTTATCTATTGTTCCTCATCTCTATATTACTGTTCTCTGACACGAACTGATTTATTACTTTCTTTTATTAGATAATTTTAGAGCTTGTTAGATTTATGCACAATAATTCAATGTACTCTTTTATTTAGTCCGGATTCTTAGATAAGATAAGTTGCGAAAATTATTATGATCACTATATTTTATAGTGCTTCCAGAACAACGTTGTTTAAATCAATTATGTATCATACGAATTCGTCTCTCTATCTCTGTGCAAATAAATTCGTTGAATTATCTGTACTAGGCTTGTCAAATATATTCGATGTAGATGTAAATTGGCTATTTAATGTACTATACTTTAACCATAACTGATTATTTTTGCTCATTATGCTCCTAATTGAATTATTATTACACTTACTTTTCAGATATAATACCGGAATGATTTTGCATATTTATATTCAATGCATTTATATATAAGCCAATGTCACTTGTGATCCTTGTAGTTTTATTTTAATATATTGTTCCATTTAAAAATAAGTTTTTTAATATTTAACTTGAGTCATTGGTGAATATACGATCTCTTTTTTTAGCTGTTCTTGTACAGAGTTTTAACTTTAGTAGTAACGTCAAAAATCTAACTCGCATACTGCTAGTATCAAGTCTTAGTTATGATTACTTGCTATAATAGCATGCTAGTCTATTCATACTAGTAAGTTATGAAAATCTACCATATTTTGAATTTCTCGTAAATATACCACGATTTATTTTTCTTATCATCTTTTTGTTGCCACATGAAATAATTTGCATGTAGAATTGCGGCCCGAGTTGCGCCTACGTAAAGATAATAATTCCTTAAAATCGCTTATTTTTCTACCCGTTATTTTGTTCGCCTTTTCTTGCAACTTTTCATTTCCGCTATTCTCTCTTGTATATATAATCCTGCAGATCTAATGAAAATGAACATTAAAATACTCCATCTATTAGATAACTATACATTTTTCGACTATGATGATACGAGTTTCTCTGATCAGTTATGAACTTTATTATATTGAAAACCTCCATTATAGTGAACATATAATTGGCTTCTGTGATGTGTGGGTGGTTCTTTCCTACATCTGAACTTTATTCCACACCTAAGTCATACCAGTCAGAATGATGAGCCCTTATTAAATTAGTTTTAATGTAGTTTGCTGAGTTCCTAGGACAAGACGAACGTCAGCTAACTGCATGCCAATATGCCACCATGAGGAGCTAGATCTCCGGCCGCTAAAGCTGTGGCATATCTCTAACCCTTAATCTTTCTTTTTTCCTGCCCACAAGAGTGTTGTGATACTCCTATAGGTTCTTCCATACCTTAAAGGGATTTAATTTATATAGCCCTTCTGTCCTCCATCAATAGGTAATGAGGACTGTCTAGCAGTTCCGGGCTATATGTAATTTATCAGTACTCTTTATATTAAGAAAATTGATATCATAATTGTTGTCCACAATTAATATACTACTTGTGATCCTTATTAAATACATAATACATTTATTTAGAACAAAAGCAAGAATAAATCTAATAACGAATTGTTAAACTGTGTTCACATGAAGTGGCCAAGCTCTTATACTTTGATTCATCATACTGCCCTTTCTATATCATTGATATACACAATGATACTTATAGTAATTCCAGAAAACAACTATTTAGATAAGGTATTATTTGTTAGTAGAGTAACACTTACTATCATCCTTGACTCGTCATCATTCATCCATCTATCTCTCTGTCCCTCTAATCCTCTCTTTCTCTCTTCTTTACATCTTTCTTCTTCTCTCGTGATACCTCTGTTTTCTCTTCTCTCTTCTTCATTGTACTCCATCTGTCTATTCTCACTTCTCTGCTTATCCCTCACGCAGTTGTCTATCTCAGAACTGCAGATCTTAGCTGAAATTACTTTTTCAGTTTGTTCATGAATATTTGTAAGTAGCTCCGATCATGTTTATTACCTCATTTTTCTCAGACTCGTTTATTTACTAGCGTATATAACTAGTACTTTTTAAATGTATGAGATAGATTGAATCAGCGTGAAGTCTCGGATAAGATTTTGGCTGCATTTTGCGGTTCTAACATGGTTTCTACTATCAGCAGAGCGTCGTGTCTTGTATAAATCTTGCTCCCTCTCAATCTGACGATTTTTAGGACAGTTTCCTTCTAGAGTGACTATTATATTGTCGCACACCTCGGTATAACCGTACGCTTTGCCTCTGGAGAAATATTTCTACTAAGTCTGAGTTAGTCTATTGAGTAAGTGGTCTAATTTTTGCCTTTCGACTAAATGGCTGTAGGAAATTATCTATCATATATTATTTCTCATAATCATTTTGCGATCTTATTTCTAAAAGTTTGTCTTCATTGAGAGCAAATTTTGCCATAACTTGAGTTTTGATACTGTAAATATCGATGAATTTTTATTAGCATATTAAATATAAGACATATAATCACATACATATAAAAATTATTCTTTCAATAGGATATAGTTAGTGACAACTAATAATCTTATTATAAGTAGACTATCCTCCTAAATTATTTTCACCCTACGCTTAATAATATAAATGTATAATCATTATAAAAATTACGTATAATATTTTCAGCCGATTTGTAACTTATATATAACCATCATACCATAATACGTTAGTATTATATTTCATAACTTACTAGCTCACTATTACTTAAATAATAATACGTTTGCTATTTCTGAGGGTTGTATATATTTCCGCTGTAGTAACTGGGTTACATAATTTACTTATTCATATACTAAATTTTTACTCAAATTTTTTTTTCAAAACCATGTACTATAATATATAGTTATCTTACTATTATCTGATTATTAACGTATTCCCTATAAAATTTTATTATAGTATCGAAACTATACTTTCATACATACTTGTAAATATGATCCGATATGTTACCAATAACTATTCATAACAGGATCGCTCAAAGTGAATTTTTTGTAGAAGATCCCCGCGAACATGGAGGCCGCAAAGATTCTGAGGTATTATGTCGCGGCAAACGGTTTTTCTAAAATTTTTGACAAAGATCTACAATAATGGTCAGATATTTTATTTTCCTTTAATTATAGTTATTTACATGCTATGCAAACGCTATCCTGCATTTCGTCGGTACGTAGAGCAGGCACATTTACTTATTATTATATTGATCTTGTATATGCAATAGTTTTTAATTTGTTTTGAATCAAAATTTATATAAATAAATATTGAATTTTCTTTTGGTTGAAAATAAAAATTATAAGTATAAAAATTTTTTGTAGTGAATAACAATAAATTGTCTAAGTGTAAAATATATAAAAGATTTATCTCTCAACTATGCAAGCCCTTGAAATGTTGATCGGATGAGTAGAAAAATAATCAGATTCGAAATATTTCAACGTTTCCAAAAATTAAATTGTTTTGAATAAATGATATTGTGATTGACTTTTGATCAAGATCTTAGAACGCCTACAAACATCAAGTGCGTGGCCTTATTGAATAGTTTACGGGGGGCGTAGAACATGTATCTTTTATTATTAACTTAATATTAATATTTAATAATATTATCATATATATAATTAATTATAATATAATTAATTATATATACTATATTTATTTATATATAATATTAATATTATATTATTTACTAATTAATATACTATATATAAATTAGTAATATATATAATATATTTATTTAATAGAGGAATAGTAATATACGTTAATAATATATATTAATATATATATAATATATTATATTATTATATAATATATATTATATATATATTATGTATTATATAAATTAATTATATATTCTTAATACTTAATTGATATTGAGATGATTGACACTGATACTACATATAAATTATCTATTATTAAATTTTCGTATTGGTGGATTTGTCTTTTTCGCATATATTTGGTATCACCTACTACTTATAACCTTACTGAGTGGCCGCCCCTCAGCTACTCGCCAGGGAGTAATTACTCTAGCTGAGTGAGCGCTTGTATACGGCCCTATTAGTATATATATATATATTATATTAATATAATTAATATATATTATATTATAATATATATTTATATATATTAACTAGTATAAGGATGTTTGAGGAGTGGATAGATGATGAAGTAATATAGAAAACGTCATTAATGAAAGAGATAGATAGATAGATGATATAGATAGATAGATAATAATGAAGTATATGTAGGATGTGATAACGGATGGCTGAGAAATTTAGTGTGACGAATGACCCGCCGGCAGTGGCGCCCGGATCGGGTAAATATTGTTAAAGAGATCGAGAAGAACGATGTAGCGAGCAGGAACGGTGAGATAGGCAGGAAGTTAGGTTTTTAGGAGCTCCATAAGGCCCACCATACGTGATGAAGATTAGGATAGGAGAGGAGAGAAATCGGCATTTAAACATTATCCAATTTTAAAGTGTATTTCGTTACTCTTTGCTTCTCTAAGTAAGAATCATTTATAAGTGTAACGAACATTATAATTTCATATATACTATATTATATATCTTTTGATATTCTACATAGGCAAAGCGTATAACGGACAGGTTACTTCCTAAGTACGTCCCTTGTTATTAATGATTTATTTTAATTAACAATTAAATGTATTATCTGTTTCTTCGCCCATAGCTTAAGTAAATTTTACTCTTGTAAAGTATTCAGTCAATATTTAATGGATAATTAATCATAAATAATCTTATCTCTCAAATGGATTTTGAATTATCATTAATTTTTGTTTATTGATTCTTAGATAACAATGCTTGTTAATGTTTTTCTTTCCTTAAATAGTTTATTAGCGGAGATCGCTCCCGACATTCCTCAACCTATATAAATTATCGCATCTCCCTTTCCATCGCCATTTTCTTTTCCCCATATGACTCACACTTCCAAACAACATTTTTGGCAAAAGTATTATAAGATAATACTTGTTTAAATATGAGTATTAGACTCTTTCTACCTTTTAATTTTGACTTCAAAATCTTATTTTAATTAGCATCTGAACGCGAACACACTTTCAAGATGAGAAAGATCTTGCTTTCGTGTTTCTTTTTACTGGATCTAGCGATTCACGCTTAAAGACGGCTACCACTCACCTGCTACCATACGCTATGTGAATAGGGCGTACTGTATCAATTGACATTGCTGTGAACCTACTTCAAATCTATATGGATTGATATTGCTGCTTACCTACATCAAACCTATATGTATCAATGTTGCTGTAAATATAACTTTTACATGGATAGATTTTTTTGATAAATGCTAATGTCAAAAACAGCTATCATATTTAAGGATACATATACCAACTTAATCTTAATACCATCCTCAAGCATATTACTTGAAATAGCCAGTTCTTGCCTCCACATAAAATGATGATTAGATGGTGGAGATGGGTGAAACAGAATATAAAAGCACAAGTATATGAAGTCTGTTACCACCGGAAACGCGTAATCTTAAATCTTATTCACACACTTAATGCGATTTGACCTACCTTCACTTAGCAGATTCTTAGAAAATATTTGGATCCCGCCCATATAAAGAGCAAAACGCAATAATATATTACTCTACTTCAGTTGTATTATGATTTATCTCTCTCGTCTGCTGTTAGAGCAGAATTGAAGCAAATCAGACTGAGGAGTGATAAGATCGTGTGTGCGAATTTAAGTGAGCTGTGTGCTCATAAAAACCAGTGGTAAGATTAATATGGGTAGGTACTCACTAAACTTATTACTACATGATCTTGAAATAGGTGAAACTGTATAAATACCATTTACACCTATATTAATCAAATAACGTTATATTGATAAATTGAGTCAAAGTAAATGATTGGATAATAGATTATTAATTTCGTTTTATAAAATACTAATCACTTTTATACTATTATGTGAGCGAAAAAAAAACCCCTACTAAATATTTTAAGTTAGGTAAAGTGATGTAATTGTATTCGTATTGAGAAAATTTGTAGTTCGTTAAAGCAAATTTGAAGTTTAATTTTTCATTTGCTAATATATATAATTAATATAATATATTATATAGGTTATATGATATAATTATATATAACTATATATAATTATAATAATATAATATAAGTATATATATATATAATAATAATATTAATATATATTATTAAATATAATATATATATATATAAGTAATAATAATTACCTCTGGAGAAAGTACTAAAGCGCTCCAGAGCAGGTAGTTATAGTGATCTCATAGTACTCATATCGAGTAGGCCATATATAAGGTAACCAAATAAACTAGCTGAGTATATTCATTACCAAAATAATATATATGAGTATAGAGCTAATTCTCACACTGCCAAAATATATTTCGTGAGTGCTGATGACTCTAACCAGCAAATATTTAATAATAGTGCTTATCCGATTATTGGATGCATAAAAGTGCAGATACAACATTGGAACTCTCCGACAAAAAACCTATTCATAACAATAAACCACTACTGCACCACACCAACGATAAACTGGGCAGCCATCTCTCTCTTCTCGAAGTAGATGATATTGCCAAAAGAGATCAAGCAGGTACGTGCAAGTCGCTTCTAAGCTAGATGCGAAAATTGTACACAAAATGGTGTCCTATCACTTACAATAACACTCGACCAGCTAAAGAAACAAACCACTACCTGATACAAATAATGCATAGCAAAAACAATAATATAAAAAAATTTAATATAAATATTATTTAAATAAAATAAAAAAATGATATAAAATTATAAAAATATTAATAAACATGATGACCGAGGGGAGCAATGACTCATATGTAAATAAATTAAAACAGCGAGGAAAATCTAAAGAGTTTTAAAAAAAAATCATAGTATAGATTATATATTCAAATATTATTTAAGATAAATTACTAGATAATAGTTATATAAACTACTCTTAGATACCATTTTTTTATTTTAATATCATTTTATATATGTGCAAATTTAATAACACCTAATGATTAGCAATAAGATCGATAATCACACTAAAATTTTATTAAGGTGAGTTATTTATTGCCAGTACTGATTTTTTAATCTGGTTCTAAAAATATGTTTTATTTCATTACAAATAATATTGAGAGATTTTTCAAAGTTATAGATAAACTTCCTTTACCTTAACTATAAGAAGGAGAATGAATTAAAATAGAGGAAAAAAAAAATATATTATAATTAAATTAAGATTAAAACATATTAACATGCTGATAACATGATAACAATCAGAATATTATATAAAGTTATATTTAAGTTATGTTTTTGCAAGAACTATCTATGAATATTATTTTACCAAAAATATTGAAGGCAAAAAAACTTTAGATAATCTATTTAAATTAAATTAATAGGTAATATCTTAGATTTACAAAACATTAAAAAATTAATAAACAAATATCGAATAAAAATATATAAAAATAAAAAGAAAAAATGAGGCAAGCGATAATCGTATATAATATATATAATATAATAATATAATAATAGTATATATAAAATAATATATAATATTATATATATATATATATATAATAATATTAATATATAATAATATATAATATATATAAATATATATTTATGATAATATATAATATTAAGAACAGATATTAAAAAGTGTTAATATATTAAAACATTATATATATAAAAACTCGAACCTGAATCGCGTTATATTAAACACACATTCTAGAGCTCCTCTTGCGATAGGGTACAATATCTAATAAATGTAAACAATTTACTACGAGCTAACACCCATATCAATGATTCATTAAAATTAACCAAAACTAAAAGAATATCACTACTCGAACTGAAATCGCCTATATAATGATTCTCACAAGAGGCGCATCTACTAAAAACCCCCTCTACTCCGTAAAAAGTACACTCATCTAGGGCTCAGTCTCCTCTCGCAGTAAGGGCCTACAACTCTTCCTCACCGTCCACCAGGAGAGCGTCCCCGAAAGACCCACCTAAAAAAAAAAAAAATGAGAGAACAAAAACAAGAAGATAATATACAGATGTAATAACAACACACATCATACATTTAGACCGGGCTCGAGTCCGCAACTCATCGTGCGGGTACAGGAAATGGGGAAAGTTAACACACACTCAGCCGAGAAGACGGGTAATGTCGGAGAACCCCTCAGCGCAAACACCCCAAAGACCTAACAAGAGCGGAGAAGAAGATGTCCGGACGCACCATCCACCGTAAATATGGAGGGTAGGATTAGCCCCCCCGTAGTCACACAGAGCGTAGAGAACCCCTATAGTACTACACTTAGACAATCGGGGCTGAGTATAGACTACCCAGAGTGGGTATATCGATTAAGTTGACTATACCCTCAAAATAACATTAAATAAATAATCCCAAAAATGAGTACTTTATGGAAATTTAATTACACAACAAATCTATTTCTTAACTCATATATAAATCTCAAACCAATTTGGGACATTTGATTATAAATATATAATTATATAATAATATATATATATATATTAGATATATATAGTAATATAATATATATAGAATATATATATATATCAATAATAATATATATTAATATATTATATATTAGAAATATAGATAATATAATAACTAGCAACTATCATAAACTATATAGTAAATATAACCTGAATAACTATATATCCAACAAACTCGATTATATCAGAAAATAATACACGAGTGCAATTAATAGTTACGAATAATCATAAGGTCAGACGAAAGTAATCGACTGTTACCAAATACAGCTGTCAACGGCAAATAAAATCTATATACGAGTCACCTAGCACATATCATAATTAAAACAATCGCAATATGAATATCATATATAATATTAATTAATAATATGATATTATATAAATAAGATATATATAATATATATAGTATATATATATATAAGTAGTTAAAGTACGTCAAAATTATTAAATAATAAATAGATGATTAAAATCAAATGAATAAAACAATTACAGAACAGTTAGAAGCAGACGGTCAAGTCGCATTCCGGCAAAAAGTCGATAGGAAAAGTTACGAGTACCGTAGTTACAGTATCCTACAGGTAAAAAATTAACCAATAGAAGTATATCCTCCTTACAATGACTATGCCGGAGGTAATTGGAAACTTAACATATATCTATACTTATAAAATAAAAATAAAAAAAAACAGAAAAAAAAAAATATAAATAAACCCCACTAATATAGAAGAATATAAGGCTGAAATATTATACGATAGGTAAATATAATCTACGTATAGCAATGGATAGTAATATGCATTAATAAATAATAATGAAGTATAAATAAATATATAATTAATATATATATATATATGAATATATATATATATATATATATATGCCATAACTAAGAATTAATAGTTACATACGTCAGGACTAAAAAAGTAAATAATAAAAAATATACTATATAGAATATCTACGAAAAACTAAGATACAAAGTAGTACAAAGTGAAAAACTGATATAACATATTTAGAAGCACGAGTAGGAAAAGAGAAAGAAAATTTGCTATATGAGGAAAATAGATAGAAAAAGAAAAATCTCTTTTTTAATTTTTTTTATTATCCACCAAACTTCGATAGGTTAGAAGAAATAACCAAAAAACAAATACGATTTGAGCTCACGACGTGCACAAATATATCCTTTCTAATCTACGAGACACGAGGGACGAAATGGTCAACCAGAGTGCGGACGCTTTTCACAGTAACTCCCAAAAATAGCAGTAGGAGGAGGGTGACTGAAATAGAAAGTGAAACCAACCCACACAACCCAAATACCAAAAGAGCTAAAGTCCAGAGAGACTCACTCAACCGAAGAAGTAACCGAGGGGTGAGGACAAGATAGTCCGCTAACATATCCACGTGCGAGACCCCCAGGAGGCGAGATGACACCCACGACTCTATAAGAACGTGGCATAATCTCTCTAGCGAGTATCCACGTGTGACATAACGGTATTCTTTTAGTTTTAAAAACATTATAAAATTCTATACCCGTTTCATACGATATTTCAACGCTGACTTGCTAATTATGTTATTTATATTTCCTATTTCATCTCCCTTTTACCTTTTCAGTATTTCCAATATGATTATAAAAACAAAATTTGATTTTTTAACACTTTGTTTTGTTTTTGTTTTAGGAATCATTTTCTGTATTCTTACTCTGATTCCATTATTATGTTATCAGTTTCTTGTATCGCTCATCTTAGTATCTCGAGATCAATTCAAGATGCGCGCGTGTAACGTCTTTTAGTTTCACCCACAAATCACAAATAAAATAAAATGAATAGTGCTAATAATAATGAAAAAAATAAGTTAAATCTTTAATTATATATGTTAAAAAAAAGAAAATATAATTGTTGCAAGAAAATAAAATAATGACAGCATAAACAAACTAACAATAACTCTCAAAATAAGATAATTAAAGCATAATCTCAATAAAAAAGCTAAAATAATATAAAAAAAACTTAATTATACATAATAAAAAATTCTCAATAATATACAAATATTTGCAGATATAACAAATGTCATGATTGACTTTTTCAACGTAACCAAACCTAACCTAAACTAGCCCTAGCAAAGCATAACGATTTTACAAGAAGTAAAAATAATAAATCCGAAAATTTAATTTTCAATTAAAAAATAAAAATACCAAGTTTGTGTATCTAGGAAAAACTACAGGAGGTTATGGAACAAACTTCCACTTGTGAGGTGAGTTGACTATTAATAGATATTCTCACTAAGTTACAGGTTGAACAGTTTGTACAATATATGTCAATTAATATATCTATACTAATAGTTGTAAAAAATCCTAGTATAAAATAAATGATAGCAATATTATTATTAATATTAATATTAAATTACTCAAAATATATAAAAAATAAATAACTATAATAACATTGTCCCATACATATTATAAATATTTATATATACCAAAAATCACGTTATACTATATATAATAATAGTCACCATACTACTAAACCCTACACTCATAAATATAAAAATATATCAATATATGATCTTAGCGCTTAGTGTGTGTACGACAAATAAAAATTCCGAAAACGCTTATACAGTACGCCTCGCTCTCTAATATATCTTTTTTTTAATATTTAACTCCCCATCATGAAAACGAATTATCTCTCAGAATCTTTATGGAATATATATATATATATATATATATATATAATATATATATATATATATATATATATATATATAGAAACCTTCTTGTATTAGTAAGTAGCCTCAAGCCAGTAACAATATAGTATAACTCAACTCACACCTAATAATACTTAATATAAGAATCCCCGCGACATACCTCTAATAAATAACCCAAAACTATATAATATCAGACCAGCCCGAGAGATCCTCACCTACCCGACTCACCGGAGTAAGCCTCGTAAATACCTCCAACATCCAGTGCACGGCACTTCCTCCTGGAGTCAGCGAGAAGTAGCACAACGCCTACTTACTACCCTCAAGAATAGAGCACCACCAAAAATACCCAAAAAATATAAAAAGATCAGCATAACACTAATCAAATCTAGCGATCGCTAGTAAAGTGCGCTAAATAACCATATCATAAAATAGGAATAGTTATATTAATTATATATATTATATCAATAATAATATATAAAAAGAAAATATATTTATATAAATAATAGAGATAATATATATATAATATATAATAGATATAGATATATATATAATATATATATATAATATAATATAATATAAAAATAGAATATATAATATATATATAATAAAATATAATATTATATTATATATATAAGATAGATTATCTAGTTAATACGCGAAGTCAATTGAGCTTTTATAAGCTCCACACAAGGCCGAAAACTAACTCAGAATTTGGTAACGATCTCGTCAGCGATTCAACCATACTCTTTAAAGTAGTGATATCAATAAAAAAAAGGATAATGAGCAAAATTGTTAATTTCTCGGATAAGTCAAAATAAATAATATCCTATTACATAAACCAAATTTAATTTACCAATTCGATGATTTACCTGACGAAGTCAAGTATCAGTCAGATTATTTTTAATAAAATAATATCTCAAACAACAATAAATTGCATTAGCAAGAAATATAATAATATTATTAATAACATAATTATAATAATAAGAAGCCTAACTCAATAACTATCTTAGCCTCGACTTAACTCATCAATCTCTTCTTATTATATCGACTTACATATTTAATTTCCTAATATCTACGTGAATCCCATTTGTTAATATAATATTGAACTCCCTAAACGGCTGAAGGAAGTTGTTCGAGCACAACGCGTTGACACTCAAATCTCTTATCTCTGCTGCTACGAATAATATGTAGGTATACTCATAAAAAAATAAAGATATAGCATAAAAATAATAATATTAACATGATTAAATAATAAATAATAAAAGATTTGTGTGAGAGTTACAATCCCAAATGTAATGTCTCTTTTTACATATTATTATTATTACTTAGATTAACAATGTATTTTTATAATATAAAATTGAAGTTATATAGTTTTAGAATACTTTTTAAAGGGAATTAAATTTATTGTCCTTGTCTCGAATTTAAGATTTCATTAGAAAAATTACTAATTCTATTTTATCGATGATGGTTGTAAGCCTATTTTGATTAAATATCAAATAAATATTCGTCATTATCATCTTACAAAACATGAGAATCAAATCAAGAATTTCTAATACATTATTCCCTGTGAAAGAGTGGGTTAAATTTATTCCGTAATTGGTCAAGACGATAAGTATAATCATAAGATAACTTAATAAACTAATAATGAATAGCACATATAAAGGCAGAAAAAATAAATAATAATATATATGAAATATAAGACACAAAATCGAAACAGATAAGGTATAAATAAATAATAACTTAAAATAACATATAGTAAACAGCACAATAATAATCCTCAACTACTACAGATAATACGCTCCAAATAACCCTATACTAGTAAACTCATTATATAAGGTAAACCCCTGACAACATACCATAAACCAATAAACTAAGCCTCAACCCCCCCGATATAATATATATAAAGGTAAGTTCCTTGACCCCTCGTGCACGTCCCCAAGTTGCCCGCACCAATCCCTCCTCGTTCTTCATTCACATGTCTCGATTACAAACCTAAATAACCACATATAATGATATTATATAAAATAAACAACCTACCACTTGTGAAGTGCAGTTGGGCGCATATCCTCTGCTATCACAAACTAGGAATGAGCAGGCGTCAACGCAGTACATGGCCAAAAATACAATATCAGAAATAATTCAAGTACAAAAACAGAATACAGGGTAACAACATAATCTTATACAAAATGATATCGATCCATACAGTATCATCCAGTATCATCAATCTCCCAGAATCGACTACTAACCAATTCCAATACATCTGTGAAAACACGCGTAATCTGATCTATAGCTTACATCACATACTACTCCTCCTCGATATATTAATAAATACTACCATCTTTCACTTCCAAATTGGTTACTGCTGACCACAAATCTTATATGAGCTTTAATTTTATTAATAACTTTTTATTATTCCAGCAGTATCCACCTATACCTAAACTTAAATTTCTGGACTAATTGACGTAGTAGCATTGTTCGTATTATCTAGCTAAACTATCTCATTGAAATGTGAAATACCTGCTTTGACTCAGGAAAGATGCTTATAGGTTAACCGCATGAAATGGTAGGTAGGCCGTAATCTGACCGATGAGGATGGAGCAGGTTCACTCCATTTTTAACTAAATCTTACTTCTCACTCAAAATCATAGTAGTTATCGACATGGAGCAATGATTCTTTAGCGTCCTATTTTCTAAAGAGAGAGACATTTTGTACAGTAATACGGCGACACATCCAAAACCTGTCCGTTTCGTACTCCCGATATAACTGGCGTTACTAATTTTCATTCTGCTCGGAATCGTTGAAGGGATTACGATTCGACAGGCTAAGCGGCGGCTATTCACCTAAGAAACCGTAACCATATAACAGCGCCACCAAACCCGACTTTACGGTATACTTACCTACACAATTAGAATAAAATTCATTCTATAGTTCTCTTGTCAAAACATTCTCATAATACCAGAGCTTGCTGTAAATCAATGCGCTACTTATCCATACACTAATTCGCTCACATTCGCATAGATTCTCCTGCAGCTAAACTTCTCCGTTCTGGAACAATAGGCAACTCTCCATCTCGGCCTCCTTTTACAATCGTAATTTATACATACCCGGACGATTCTGGCGTCCACTATACCATACTACTTTACCTTCTCCTAAAACCTTCTCATAGATTTCTCCATCTCTAACACCTTGATGAATAAATATAATAATACGTGGTAGTACATTGGTGAATCTATGAGCTGCTAATGAACGCCAGAAGGCATAGTGGCCCGGATGACATTTCCTCCCCGGAGTTTTTGAGGGAGTGTGCTTTCTAGCTGACGCCTGTTCCTCGTTCAAACTCTAACTCTCTATGTCTTAATATCTTAATACTAATACTTTTTCTGGTAAGCGCAGGCGCGCAAATATATTATGTATAATATATACTATATAGATATATATATAATATATATATATAATATAGATAGATGAATATATATGTATATATTATATATATATATACTACCTATATATTAATAGAATATATATATATAGTATGGCTATAAAGTATGATAACATATATAATGTTCTTCTCTTAATGTATAATGTAAAAATAGCAGTAAAAGAACAATCTAAATAATACTAAATAAATAATAAGTAAGATTATTCACATAATATGATCGTATCTTATGTATAAGTTATTATATAAACTCACCCGTAGCATAGATAAATACTGAGAAAAAAGACGTGTCCAAATACTCTCTAGTTAAGGAATATATATAGTATTATATTTTAATGAATATATATATCTAATAGACTGATCTACAATGTATTAATATATTATTATTATATTATTATAATTATTATTATTATAATATATAATATATTATTATTTATTATATAATTAATATTATTATTATTATAATTATTAATATTATTATTAATTATTAATATTATTATATTTATTAATAATATTTAGTTATAATTATATAATTATTATTATATATTTATATATTATATTATTATATATTTATAGTATATATATTATTATTTTATTATTATTATTATTATTATTATTATTATTATTTATTATTGTTTAGTATGTATTCATTATTATAATTATTCGATAATTATATATTTTAAAAAGATATAGTAGGAGCGTGCAAACGATAATTCATGTCGAGATATATTATCTACTTATATGTATGTATTATTATTATTATTATTATTATTATTATATTATTATTATTATTATTATTGATTATGTTATCTATCAACTCAGAGTAGTCAACGCCTACTTGCCTTAGTGAGCCCAAAAAATTAATTAAAAAGCAGTCATAATATATTAATATATATATATATATATATTATATATATAGAATAAATAATATAATATATATTATAATATAATATATATATATATATATAATATAATATAAATAATATATATAATATATATATTAATATATATATAATGAATCGTTCTAAGGCTAGCTTTAAGATGCCGCATGTAACTTGTTACTCGATTCCTTTTTTTAATAGTAGTGATCGGTGGCAATTGTTATTTCTCGGAGTCAAAAAAAATAGTTCCATTCTCTAGGGCTATGCAACTTTGGATGGACGGCTGACGAGTCAGACAGCATTCCGGTCATATGGATAAGCATAGCAAGAAAAATAAGAAAATAAGAACAAATTAAATAATAACTAAGTAATAAACCTACTAGCTAACTGACACTCTAATTCGACTAATGAATGAATCAAACCAAGTGATAAAATGGACCAACCGTGAGGGAAAGTGGAAAAACTGCGTGACTCAAATGCCCTGCGACGAGAAGGCCTCGCCGCAGAGCAGTCTAAGTGCAGTGATAAGTAAAAAGAGGGACATCGTAAAATACGCGGCATAAGAACGATGGGAAACAAAACTATGAGTAAAACCGAAGAAATAAGCTACGAAAGCAAAAATACAAACATTAAGCCAGAATCAAGGAAAAGCAATATACATGATCAAAAAACTTTACGAAAAACAGACAAGAAAAAAAAAAAAAAATAAATATAAAATAAAAAAACTAATAATAATAAATACAAAAAAAAATATAATATACTATAAATAAGATAAAAAATAATCCCCCACGAGCCCCTATCTCATGCAATAACAAAAACTAATAAACAACACACCACACTGAGCTCCTCCTCCACAAGCAGCAAAACAAACACAGACCAAACATCTAACAAAAAAAACCACACATACCCAGACTGAATCCTCATACCGAGATCCGTTATCACAACCGTACAACTATTTGCACTGACTCTCAACCTACGAGTTTCCTATTAGTAAATACTAACACACCATCTCCACACCATAACAGTATCACACTAACCACTACTTATAAATTTTGTTATATATGCATGATGTATTAGATCCTATCACTCTTAAGCCTTAGTTTGACCAACATGAATACCTCTGGAAATCGTTTCTAAGTTTGTAGCCAGCTCATATTTCTTGTTTACTTTCTTATCTTAATTGACTTGTGAACAAGAATCCTCTGCAAAACTCTCCCTTTGGAAAGGAAACTGTCTCTGATATCCGTTAAACATACAAGTTTGTTATACACCGCTCAGTAGGACATTATTGCGCTCTCCGCGTTAACCCGGATACTCCGGATGGACACTCTCACCTTACCTCTACGCCTTGTTGTTGATATCTTACGAGGCTGGGAGCTTTTATTCCCAACGATGTGTCAATTATATATTCTAAAACGAATGGAGACCGATAACATTGCTTGTATTTTCAAGCCGGATGTGACTAAAATAACAGACCCACTGCTACTCTCATCTCCATTGTTCCTAGATTAAAAGCACTCTCAAAAGTCTATTGACTGCAAAGCCACTAGGCGCTCAGAAGAGTGATACAAGTTGCTCGTCGACTACGCAATGAATAATACGAATCTCTGCGGAAATAATCTCAGCAGTAGAGGAGAGAAAGCTGACGCAGGTTCTAATAGAATGAGTACTGGCACGTTTATCTCGTCAGTACTTTGATCTAAACTTATATGAGAACCAGAACGCCATAAGTCAGTGTACACAAGACTAACTGTGCGCAAAAACCCTATAAGGTGAGCTAGCGTGCGCCATACTTATCTAATAAACAGTAGTAAGGCGTTCACCGCGCTCGCGATACATGCTGTACAGTAATCCAATATGTAACTGAAAGAGCACATAATGAGTACAAATGACAATACTCTAAAACATACACATCTTAACAGATAGCTTGACAAGTAGACATTGAGACTTCGCCATACCCGTTAATAAGCCATTCGCTCTGATATCTACACGTGATTCATCTTACACATGAACTACATCATGGTTTCACGTGCTTAGGTAAATGGAAGGGCCTAATATTTACGCGTGTGCGTTGCCCTAATAAATCTCAGCCGTACATGGATAAGAATGGAACTCTCTTCTCTGCCGATAGCAAGTACCTCCGTAGTGATCGTTGCACCCTAAAATCATGCCACGACAACATGTGTGGTCTCCAATGTCGCGTACACCGATCATACGGCATGAGCCGACTCAAACGGCCACAACAGTCCCGATGACATCCCCGAAGCTCCGCCCTGCCCCAACTCACCCGATCTAAAACTAATACTCCCACTCTAAGCGCCCCATAATAATATATATAAAATATATAATATAATAAATAATATTATAGTGTATGACAAGAAAACACTGCATCGTATTATACCTTAGAATGTGATATGCCCAGAAGGGAACAATGAAGCAAGAGGAGTGAAAATTATATAATAGAGAGAATATTTGCTGACAGAAACCATGTTGAAAGATAACTACTAACTCTGCCCTATACTGACTACTAGTATGATATAAATAATATAATATTTAAAAATAAACTTAAAAGATAGTTTATGATATTTTTAAAAATAGAATCTATTTTCAATGAAATAAATGTAATGAGTTATAATTAAAACATGGAAATACTTAGCTTATTACTATCCCTTAAAAACCCACACTACACTAATGTTCGCTTTATTGGTTAAGTAGTTAATGAGTAGTTTTTACGAGTATCTCCTGTCTACGAATTTCTGGAGGACTTGGACTATGCTGATGATGAGTGTTTGCTTTTACAGAGTATAAAATAATAAGGAGAAACTGAATTTTAAAGAAGAACAGGAAAGGAAGATCATAAAATATGTTAAATTAATGAATGAAAAAAATATATGAGTAAAAGTATCAAAGAAAGATTAAAATCTTTTAGGATTTTTTGTATTGCGTATGTATGCATGGAAATAGCATATATATATCTGTTGAGGATAATTGATAATAGTATAAATTAGATAAAGTATTATATATAATAGTTTATAAGTTAAAAAAAATATTTCATGGATTTCCGATAAATATATTAAAGGAATTCATTATAGCTATTAATAGGACATTTAATATATGGTGAATAGGTTTACGTTTTTGTATTGAGTTCTAAAGTTAAAGGTAACTATTACTTGTTAAATGAATTAAAGCAGGAACTATTTGTATAAATGTTAGCTAGATTTAATTTCGTGCTTAAGGTGTAGTAGGTATTTTGGAGGATGATACAATTAATATCACGCTCTTAAATTACAGATCTTGTATGCTGTAGCATAAATTTTATTATAAATTGTGAAAAACTGATGATACTGTATAGATAAATAATTCAGTCTCACAGCTAAAGGTAACAACACGGCTCAAGGTTTCTGTATGTATATGTTGTATCCCAAATATATGAGACTAACTCAGAAATGACTAATAAGCATTGAAAACATAATATATAAGATCTTATTATCATCAAGATAGATCAATGCGAACTGGGTTGGAAAGAAGATAGGCGGTTCAGGGTACAAGGTTGCAGTATTCTGATTTACATCGACTACTGCTCTAAGATAGGATAATGGTAACTAACAAACTCAGCTAATTGTAATGCGCGTAGTAAACAATACACAAGCGAAGTAAAAGTCTTGGAGCTCACAATAAATTACATAGACCACACAAATGCTAAAATGACAAAGATAACTTAACACATAGACTTGACCTTATGTTATTATGCTCTCACACAAAAATATGCGCTTGAATCAATGACTCAGCACAACGATAGATCGATCGAGAATATCGAACGAAAACCGATACACGTACACCAATGGAACAACACAGACAACCCTAGTGCAGGGGTGCGGCTTGAAGAGTGAACTAGGACAGGAGGATTAGTAGATCTATCAACTGAATTTTAAACTAGATAATCTGCTTGTGCATCTATTAAGTAGTGGGATAAACAAATGACTCTTAGAAAATTATTATTGTCACGATCTATGAAAAATGAAAAAATAAAAATATTAATGGTGTTCATAATAATATAACGAGAAATAATATATCCTTGAACCATTATATCAAATAGAATAGAAAAATAAGGCTCCATGGTGATGTTGAGAGATTATCATGGGATCGGTTGTTAAACCCATGAATATAGCTCATTTCAACTCGCTTCTTTCTACATAACACTAGCGAGATCATTTGATAAAAATTACAAGATCATAAATATATGCGATAAATAACGAATGAAACACTTCAGACAATGAAACCTCGAAGAACTATTACTGTTTTAGTTTAAAAAAACAAAATTTAAATCATAATTAAAAAAAAAACAAAATCAAATTTAAAAAAAATAATACAACTCTGTATATAAAAACAAACAATGGTAAATTCAATATTGAAAAAATTAGACCTGAGTACAACCTCAAGGCACTGTGCTCTCCTCCTGTCCTGAATTTATATCACTTCTCTATCTCTATAATGTTTCTCCAACAATACTCTCATCTTTACAATATACCTACACTCTTCTTCAAGCCTTATGAGGCTACAAGATGCGCAAACCAAAACTAACATCATTGAAGAAAAATCGTAGTCGATCACAGTAACTTCGTGTGCTGGACGAGCTAATATCCATATATATGAAAGGTGAACTTACTACCATCGAGTCTTATAAATACTATATGTCAATTCACAAGAAATTTCGCCGCACAAATAATACTCATACATCACCTACTAATGGGCTCAACGTTACGACGTCACATCGTTTACTCTCCCGCCGTGCTAAAAATGAGTATACATAAATATAGATGAAGAAAGGAAACAAAATGATATACCAAGTCATCCTAAAATCTGACCTTGACAAAGTATTCAAGGTAATTGGAGGCACAATACCAACCAATACAAACACCATGATGCGCGGAGTGCATCCGCCTCGTCACTTCTTCTTGACAAGTTGCAGCGAGGGAAATATCATATATAGATTAAGGTCGTATGCCCAAGAGTTTTTCATGGATTCTTAACAGTCAAATTATTCAAGCTTTGAGGACTACAAGCCGGAAGCAAACTACACCACGCGAGGGGTCATACAGTCGGCATTACGTGACCCCTATGGAAGGGCCAAGTTGCAGAGAGATACCATGTCTCGTACAATCTACTATCCGGGAGCTATGGTGGGGATCTAGGTAGCTGGGCGGGTGCAACTGAGTTGTAGCGCTAAAAAAAAGGTCTGAGCTATATTCGAACATACAGATAAATAATGAGCAAATAATAAATGATAAAACATAAAAAAATAACCTAATGCGAAGAAAATGATATCTTAAATATTTTGATCCACCCATCAGCTTATTATATATTAAATATTATTAACTCATATTTATTTAATTTATTATTTTAATTATTTTTTTATTTTTACATCTCTCACACGACATATCACGCCTTAGCACGTGGTAGAGAAGAGGACGTTAGCTAATAATAGAACGCAGGAAGAAAAGCGTTGAAACAGCATAAGCAGTAAGCAAGATCGAAAGAGTATCGTTTCACCGCGTCTGAAGATCTGCAAGGTTATGAACTTACGAATCATCACTACACGTATATGACTTAGAGCTACGGTCTCTTACATAAATCAATATGAAACAAACCTGAACGTCACCAGACTACAACCATGACTGAAACAATAATATTCATCCGATAAAGATACCATACATAAATATTATATACGCTCTCAAAACCGCAGAACTTATCAGCAAACCAAACTAACTCACAACTGATCATAGAGGCAATAAACATCAAAAAAATTAAAACATAAACATCAAAAACAAGGAAACATGAAAGCTCTGATGTAATGACTGATAACCTACGTGCATGACACCGTCGGTCCCACCAAACACTCTCTCCCAGGCACAAAACATCTACGCGTGAATGAGAACAAAAAAGAATAATCAAAAAAACCAATTAAATAAAAAAGCTACTAAAAAAATAGATAACGGATATCACGCAAATTATACTAATGATAACAAAAAAAAAAAACATAAGAACATAGCCCGAAGACACCTCAATCGATAACAATAAGACCGCATTCTATAATCCTACCTCTATACAACAGACTATATCAAAAGACAACCACTTCGTGTCCTTTTCCAGACGACATCAACTCTGAATAAGACATACATTGCTAAACAATATGAGCGCTGACTCCTCAATAACATGAAACCAAATACACTGAACATAATCCACTACATTCTGCTTAACATGAGTGAAAAATGAACCTAAAGAAACAGACACACTCTAAGATATTAAAAATAAATAAAATAGAAGTAAATTACACAAGTCTGGAAAATGTAGATCACAAAAATTCAACCTCTCTTTTTAGGAAAGTTCTCAACCAATAGATAGCAACCAATTCGAACTCCATCCAGCGCCAAAGAACTAAATGCTGTGCCACCAGATCCTTAACAAGACCTACTAATACACTGACTCAATAAATTACAGATCTATAAAGAATATCAAGCAAATAGGATTGAATCAGTAACAAGTATCCCCACTAAGCCATACATTAGCAATAAAATAAACAAACCATATTATAATTACTGCTCTACATAAAGAAGATAGGAACTCTAGTTATAATAACTAAGACAAATTATAATATATAGGAAGTGATTAGCATATAAAAAAAATAATAAATATTGTGCACTTGCAAATCCAGAACTAAAATGGAACATAATCCTATTAAAGAAAAACCCTATATTCTAACTCTAAAGGCAACATGCTCACCTGGCACATGCTCATAGAATCTGAGCCGTTGCGTATACAATGCTGATTGCCAAATATCACAATTGCGCAGTCAACATCCGATGAAGAAACAATGGCTCGCTCAGCCCCAACACCATAAGGATATCCCCTAGCCACACGTAAGCATCGACGTTAAGACCTGATGAAAACACTCCAAATTTATTAGACAAACAGGACTCAGATGGCCAAGCATATAATAATGCCAACTTATACCAACGGTTGTATAGTCTACCACTCCAAAGGCTGTCCTATCCGTCAAATGAGTATTGCAAAGGGATTAGGTCCGGTTACTAAAAGTCAGTATGCAGCAGATGTAGCTGCGTCTATGACAAATTGATCCCCACTAGAAATCATTCCCTTATGATGAATGAGAGTTAAGCTCTTGCCATACGAAATTTCTATACAAGCATCCTCTTATTACTCATATCAAAGCGAAGACAAAGAACCAAGCTTCGCGATGTCTTCGAAAAAGGCTTGCCGCGAGAGCGACCATTTACCAGAATCGATCTCTGAGCTAGATCCTCGCGCTAGTCTAGCAGAACAAATATGGACATAATAAATCCATAAAACTTCCAATCTCATGGATCCACCAAGATCAATAATCCTGCTCCTCAACCATTCCTCCTCACCGCTTCTCGCTGCCCTCTCCATCTCAGAGACTGAATCGCTACACATGTATACCCTACACAATGCCCAGAAATGAATAGTAAGTAAACACACATCACCCTAATAGCCTAAGCAAGACGATGTCCTAGAGATGCTCTGTGCTGCTCCTCACTGCGTAGCAATTTCTTACCGACCACGGTCGAAAAGATGATGAAAAACTTATTCAGAAAACAATCATCTAAGCGTACTTCAACATTACCATAATACTCCAGATTAATTTAACACTAAAAGGCTATAACCAATTTACAATCACTTAATAAATGATTAAACTAAAAATGATCCACCCTATAATACCATAAAACATAAAAATAAAACAAAAATAATATATGCAACGTCACTACTAATTAAAGCTGTAAATGTAAGCCTTTTCTGCAACTACGATCACTTAATCACTAACACACACATATATATATATATGTTCGGGTTACTATATGTGCAGAAGAAGTATTGATCAAAATACTTATATGAATAGCAAAGATTCACAAGAGGATTAAAAATTGAAGAAAATAGTCTCAAACACTGGCTACTCAACTCTCAACAGACCTAGACACCATGACCGTCTGATAGAACCATACACACAACCCACATGGACACAATTGTAACCTAAATGCACACGAAATCAACTCCATTTAATCCTGGATTCAAACCAAATAATAAACCGAATATATACCAGAGAACTATATACGCATCCTCACTCTTCAGAGGGTTTTGAAAAAAGTCACCATACAATAAAAAATTAGTAAACTGGCCACGCTTCAAAATCGTGTGTACTAGGATTAGCGAGACCCAATCACGCCTCGGGCTGCTAAAGCGTACTTACTAAAATTAAACCAAGAAGGAAAAACATACACAGATCAATGGACAAATATTAATGCACAACAAAAAAAACAAGGAAACTAGCACTGAATTATCATCAGTACATATATATGCCTCGCACACATCACTATACTGACTCGAGTATCGCAAACATCCTTTCCAACATTAACGTTTGTTAGCGATTTTTGGCAGAAGCAAGTACAAAAGAAAAAATTGTTAAGTAAAAAAAAAGTCATAGCATTCCTGTGATTCATAAAAAATATCGAGCATATTAACAATGGTAGACCAAAAACAACAAAAAAATCAAATATAATAGAAAATAATAGAACAAAAAAAAAAAACAACATAAAAACAAAACCAACAAAACACCACGTCAGAACCAAAAAAAATTACCTAAAGCTTCCTTATTCTAATCCTTCAGAAATAACATACATGAGCGAGAAGCTCTAAATATAATACAACTTACCACCCTCGTCCAAGTCATACAACTAACTCATCGTGTGATATACAAAAGAAAGACGAGTCATCGGAAACTCTCGAGACATTTACTTTATAGGAACAATCTTTCTAAATGCAAATCCGCAAGGGCGAATATTTTATCCAATCTTTCTGAAAATTCTCTTATCATGCCTGACAAAACAATATACCACCATTTATCACATATAACAATACATAAGTAACTAATTAGAATATCATACTAAACCCTCTAAACTATAATAAATAATAATACCTAATAAAAATAAAATACATAACTAACTATCTTATAATAAGTAAATAATTATATAAGTAAAAAGACTAATATCCACCTCAAAAAACCACTCAAAACAACTCCAAAAGTATATTAAATACCATTATATCAACCATCCTACTTTATAGTATCACAAATAATTATATTCCATAGACACATACTCCATCCAAAACCTATATACTAATACATACACTATTATTATAAATAATACAGACAACAATAATAATCAATAGATAATAAGTATATAACAGAATCATGATATCCTAATAGGTACCATCTAAAATACCGCAATAATAATCACGCCATGAATACTATATACTTAAGTTATAGATATATAACAGTTAATAAAATAATTAAAAAATCATCATATAATTCCCAACAACAGGTAAAAACGTGCTAATAAGAGCATATAATATAATAAATAAAATATAAACAGTATAAATATTAAAAGGATACAACAAACAAGAAAAAACTCTCATAGATAATCTCCATAATATATATATAATATATATATATTGTAATAACAAGTAATGTTAAATATTTGGATGATAAGATATTATATAAGTATAACGTATAAACATGTCCATAGGATAATATAAATGACTCATAAAACTTAATATCATATATCGACATAACTATTATATATAATTAAGTATTACGAGCAAAATATAAATATCCTCGAGTATATATATATATATATATATAAAATATGAATAATTATATAATATAAAAAGGATAAATGATAAAAAATAATAGTAATATAGTTATAGATATATATATATATGCCGACTACGATATATAATATTATATAGTAAAAACATCTTACAAATTGTTAGAACCCAGTTATCATTCAATTTATTAAAAATAATAGAAAGCCTCTCAATACGACCTCTGCGTATTGATCAATAAACTTGTAATAGATCCTCTCAAATAATTCAACCACGTTGATCTACACATACACATATCCTACTATCACTTATCGTGCACGTTCTCAACAAGAACTATAAATCTAATTACAAACTCTAGCTCCAGTTAAATCAGCTGTCGTTCTAGCAATAGTCGGAAGACCTACCATCACCAAAGAAGAAAGCAGATCCGCGAAGAAAGTTATAATGCATCTGCATCGTACTGTGACATGTGATATACTAAAGATTGGCCTAGACCTCATGCATCGATTTGAAAGATATGATGAAATAACATTATACAAAATCGTACGGTATCATAGCGGATGTATTCCAAAAATATAATATACTCAAATATGAATAACTATTATCTCAACACTTTAACCAACCGAGATTGCTTGCTGTAATATTAACTCATTAGAGTTCTATAAAAATCACGATGAAAAGATATCTATTAATTTGACAAGTTAGGTAAAATATAGTGATAAATATTCTAAAAGGTTTTTACAAGGGCAACATTTTTCATCAACTTTATGGCATAAACTGAAGCGATGCATCAACAAGGAGTTTCCAACATAACTTTAGATACTCACAAAATTTCGTCACTCATTTTTAATATCCTTCGACTATTCAATGTATTATTGAGTCCATTTATAACTAAACTGGAAGTGGAAAAATCTCTAGAAGATGGCTTATAGACGAAGATGCCAATAAGACGTTACTGGATGAGCGTGTGCTAAATTTTAAAGTTTTCTAAACTCCAACTGTACCTGATGATATTTATACCTCACCATATCCGCTAAATCACCATTGTCTCCCCATATAGTATGAGTATACTAGACAACCCTAATTTCTAATCTAATATGAACAAACATATTAATCAAGAGTACTACAACGCACAGGCCGGGGCGTATCGAAAGTATATTTTGGGGATTAGATCAGTGGATAAATGGAATCTAACTCATTAAACATATAGTTGAATCTATTAAATACACGAATAAAAGGTAATTATCAAAATATTGTATACACTGTATTGAACTGATGTATGTGACTAGAATAAATATAATAAAATATTATAGAATCACACGTACTCCTACTATACTAATATAATCATAAACAGAAAACATTGCGACTCAAGCTCAATTACCTAAAATAAGACATTATCATCATAGTCAATATGATTAATAATTAATATATATTAAATATATGATACATAAACCTTTTCAAAAAGGTAAGAGTACATTCAAATAATACAAATAATTATATATATGGATAAAAAAAATAACATCATATATATATTATTCAATTATAATATAGCATTTATAATATAACGTAATATAATATAATACCATAACTATCTATCATTATTATATAATAATAAATACATCCCAATATATTTTCCACAAATGAGTGATGTCAGAAAACACTTTGACTAGCGAGAGTATAAAACAATAACAGATAGTATGATATAGTGAATGGAAGCAAAGTCTGACGAAAAACTGATCGAGAAAATAGCTCAGCAAAGCTCTATTAGAACACCGCCTCACACCTCATAAATATCCTCTTCTCTCAAGCAATATACCAATCCCGTAGTAGATATACTATGCATCATGTCCATA
Source organism: Trachelipus rathkii (assembly GCA_015478945.1). Lineage (NCBI taxonomy): Eukaryota > Metazoa > Arthropoda > Malacostraca > Isopoda > Trachelipodidae > Trachelipus > Trachelipus rathkii. The sequence continues at coordinate 8,978 of JABUQX010138198.1, read as the reverse complement.
TCAAATATTATAGTTCAAGTAATAATAGTACTCATACTCTTAAAGAGATATCACGGTATATATAGATACAGCGTAACGTAACTCTCTAAAACTATTAATGGCTTACTCGTACTAAAAATGTGGTAGGTTCATTCCACTTGGCCCGAAAGAGTGAGTGAAGCTATAATATTAAAACATAATTCCAATACCCACGCGTACAAATCATAATATAAAACCCATCACATAAACATATGTATCATAACAGAATGGCAACCTTTCTTTACTGAATCATCACGCAAAACTCACTAATTAACTCTATACCTACACAAAGTGAATACTATATTATACTTAGTACTCAATAATCCCACTATATTTATCTATACGGTCGTTCAGTTACTCAAGTACACAGATTATTCAGTATAATTACACTCAACATATACACACTACTACCAAACTATAATACATAATTCCAACTTTAATACCCTAAACACGTAACTATCTCACCATCCTTACCACATATAAATAATGAACTACATAACTATATTAATTATATCTAAATAAAATATACGTATAAACTATATACATTTATTCTATCTTACTAATTATAACTCTATTTACTTTTCTGTCAACCACTAACAACAACTCTCTAATACGTTTCATTCCTTCCCAATATTCATATACAATTTACTTCTCCCAAGACTATCTTATGAACAACACATCCTTATAGAATTTATAGTCACTATGAATAACTGAACAACATTGTTATATCTATTAGTTATAAAATATACCTCTATTATTTACACCAGTCAATAGTCTCACTACATAATAAACAATAATAAACCACAACACGTACACAAAACATATACCCATCATTAGCTAAGAACCTCATAACAGCTAACTCAAAACAGCACCTAGTCCCTTTGATCAATCCACTGAACACGAAATATAAATTGCAACCAGCCCCACTCTCCACCCACATTACACAACTTTACACCTCAAACTACACTCGCATCAATCCATTCCTCCTCATATTAGAAAAAACTCACAAGCATTGTGAGTCTAAAATCTATCTAAACACCACGACACACAGTCCAGATGATTCTACTCTACATACTAACCATAACTTCAAGCACCAAAGAAGAACTGTCCACACATGATAACTAACCAATACACCATTCCATTCATCACGTTATCTATTCAAACGCCTGCCTTTTACACACTCCTCAACTTCACAAAATCTCAGTCACACACCTTCATATCAATAAACCAGTCATGTCAGATCTACAACACATCTAAACTCAAAATCGCTAAAGATGCATACTCACCGCAATAATATACGCACCTTACGCGCACTCCCCACGTACTCATTCGCATTCAGTCACTCAATATCAATTAACACCGATTAATACGCTGCCAACCCAATCTTACCTCTAATTTCTTCCTAACCCCACCATATACAATGAATAACCAAGGAAGACAGATATACATGTCCCTAGCCCTCACATCCGCTATTAATATTTTTAAAAACAATCACTTTTCAGCTTCAATTTATTCTTACTCACGCTTTCACTTATCGTCATACGATACGTATTGATCCCAATATTGTCAGTAAGTGCTTACACCAAGCCCTAACATGCATACTAACTCTCACCAGCGGATGCCAGTAAGAGTCTTATCCTATTAATTCTGATTCGGACGCCATGTTAAGGTCAAAATAATCCATAAAACCTAAATACAATAACTCAATAGCTCTCCTCCCTATCTATTCCCAAACTCATTTGTTCTGCAACAAAACCTAAGATAATTCCACCAAATCCTCTTACTATTACTAGAATCGCACCATGTGTACGTTACGACCAGATCAGTCCTTCTGAATGACACTCGCACGCGATAAGACTGCTTTCCGTGACAAAACGCCAGCCATATCATGCTTCACAATCCAATACAAACAACTCAAATAAATCAATCTGCACCCTTATAATCACCTTACAGTCTCATCATAATCATATCCCCCACCCTAATAATTCATATAAGATACCTCAATTACTTCTGATCTTCACTCACATACCCATACAGAATCATATGCCCTACATAAAACCACGCTTCGATGCACACTATTCAAAAATTGCCTACATTACCAAAATCCACCAAAGTCCGCACGTATACAAAGGTAACCCTCCTCACAGTGAAATTGCGACAATACATTATGAATATCAATGATCTCTATGTATCCTCATCATATATAATGTATAACAAACAAACTATAAACTTAAACAATTTACTTTGTAACATGAGGATTACAAAATATCGTATACATTACTATGCTAAATATTTTTACAAAAGAACTTAAGTATATACCTGAATACATATTTCTGAATGATAATGGTAGTTACGTCCAGAATTATATAAATTGTACTCATGACTTTATCGAAATAAATTAACTTTCAGATACAAAAATTTTGAAAGACAATAATCCCAGTAGCACATAAATAAATCAGCTCCGTTAAAGGAATATTTGTATAAATATGAAGGATTGCCTTTTATTCTGGGGGAAATCAGTACTGAAATTTCGACCGTTAAAATTGACGGTAGGTTTTAAAAATAAACTTGAGGACAGTTTTATTAATTTAGATATTAGAATTTTTCGTTAGTTTAAAAACAAATTATGGGAAAAATATAGTAACAACTCCTTACATAGACTCACCACAAACTGCGCCGAAACATTTACCGTTTCATGCTCATTAATACTATTTGACAAGAAAGTTAGGTAAAGGAATATGATAACACAAATCGAAAAGAGGTGGACTGCGTCATCCTGCACCCCCTACATAGAGAAAGACAATCGAAGCAACTTACTCCCAGTTCGCAAGCTACTATAGAAACTGAGCAGCTAATAAAGGTACTACTGTCACTATCGTAAGCGAACTCTAGCTGCACCACTTATACACCATCACTCCATCCTCCATACTCTCACCATGATGAATGAGTCGCTTCATTCATATACTTAACCGTAGCCGCCCATCACTCCACTCAATAACAGAGATATCAATTTTGACCAATACTTACTAGCCCAAACCCTGAAAGGAACCCGCATCCCTCTCCAGTTCGTTTGGAACATCTCCCTAATGATAATCGCTATCAGGGCACTCTCTCCTCCAGCTAACTCCTAACCCGTATCACAAACTCACGAGCATCTACATTCTTCAGCACCGATCTCCACATCCTCATCCCAAACATACTCAAAGCTACGAGATTATTGAGTCATTCCAATCAATGAAACCTATTAACCACATAATCATACATCTCCAGCCTGTAATCCATTCAATTATCCCATAATCATAGCCAAATATATATTTATTCGGTCCAACATTCAATATATCCTTTCAGTTACTTCATCTCAACTATCTATATAACATATCTTGTTAAAAAATTATCGACCCAATCCAATGCTAATTCGTCTCTCGTACACGCCCCTTGAGAGCACAAGAAGGAGAAGGTGATCTCACTTATACCCCAGAAACATATTCGGATAGATTTAATATAATATGAAATACACTATTATACCACATTTCTGTTTGTCATCCCTCATAACCATCACTCCACGTTCTAACAATAATAATACATATATTTAAATACTACTAGAACATAACATAATAACTACCTCATAAACCCTACGCTCACTTCAAAGATACTATACACAAACCAACTAACGATATCTAATACCACTCCCACTCCCCTAATACATACATTATACTTATCCACTATTACACTACTATATATCCACATATCTACATATCCCACATAACTAATATATATATAATAAATATCGAATAAGTTTAAATCTACAACACTGCCAGCTGTATTAATCAATAATACAACATAACCACACCTCGATATACTATCCTCATATATATATATATATATAATATATATATATATATATATATATAATATATATATAACATATAATATATTATATATATATACATATATAATATAATTATTCACTAATCCCACTTTATATTCGCAAATGGAAATTTATTTAGAATAAAACTTTCATAAAATAAAAATAGTCACTTACGTTGAGAAAAATGATTAAAAAAAAATATATTTGGCAATATTCTTAAAAAATTTGCCAAAAGTAAATTTACAAAATTTTGCAAATTTTCAAGTACAAGAGGTGCAAGTACAAGTACAAGTACATGGGTTTTAGAAACTGCAAGTACAAGTACTCCAAAAATGTACTTAAGTCTAAGTACAAGTACTTGTACTTGAACCCAAGCCTGGTATACACATTGTTTTGAGAGATTGGTTGTGTGTTTAGGGGGCGGAGTGTGTTTTTTGATGTAATGTTATTATAGGGGATGATGGTGCTATTTTTTGGATGAAAGGTTTAATATTGTGTAGTGGCATATAGGTCACCGGTAAATATGTGGCAGGAGGTTTGATTGTGGAATCACTGTTGCAGTATTATACACTATCCATAGAAAACCTACCTCCTCACCCAACTACGTCCATTGGCTTTCCATTCACACCAAAAATTTAAAACTCGCTATATTATCTTCCCTTTACATGCGAGCATTTCGCATCTGCTCACCCCCCTTCTACAAACAGGAACACAATACATACACAAAGGTTTTAATTCTCTATTATATCCCAATTATTTCATCACACAGGCATACAAAAATGCATCCAAAAAATACTACAACAGTGATTCCACAATCAAACCTCCTACCACATATTTACCGGTACCCTATATGCCACTACACAATATTAAACCTTTCATCTCCAAAAATATCACCATCATCCCCTCTAATGACATTACATTAAAAAACACAATCCGCCCCCCTAAACACACACAACCAATCTCTCAAAACAATGTGTATACCATATTCCTTGTAAAATGTGTAGCAAAACATACATAGGGGAGACAAGCGATTTAGCAATAAGAAAATATCAGCACAGTTTGGATTTAAAAAAAGACTGCACAAACTCAACACTAACCTATCATCGCAGAACATTCAACCACTCCATCAATATAAATGCAATAAATCCCATTTGACGCAAAATAATCGAATCTTTTTGCATTTTACAACCAATAATTACAGCAAGCAACCGAGTGAAATAAAAATAGATCCAATACCAAATGAATTTTTGAAAACATCTCAATACTTTAATAATACCATCAAAAAAATGAACTACTAACTAGAACAAATATCACAACAAGATGAACCTTAGTCTCTTTCCTTCCTTTTGCCTGAAGAGGTCTCGAAATGAGACGAAAGCTAGCTAACCTAAAGATTTAATTAATTATTTTGAAACTTAATATTGATATAATTTTGTGAAAATTGTTAATAAAAGCTTTAAAAAGTTCATCAATACCCAGGGTTCATATATATATATATATAGATAATATATATATAATATATATTATATATATATATATATATATAATATATATATATATATATATTATATATATATATTATATATATATATATTACGTGTACACATATAGAGAATATATTATAGAATATATATATATATATATATATATATATATAATATATACGATATATATATATATATATATATATATATATATATATATATATATATATATAAGGAAATAGATTAATTAAAAGAAAAGCATCCATAATAGTAGACGTATTCGAAAAGTGTTATTGAACAAATTCAACCATCCTTAATCCTTTGACACATAAACCCTAAACTTGATCGACACGTGATTAATAAACGTCGACAATTACTGAGAAAGAAACCAAAAAAAAAAAAAAAGGACTAAAAATAACGACAAAGTTACTTCCAAGAAACACAAAACACACGCGCACACAAACACACGTTTAATAAAAAAAATATGAAAAGGGAAAAAAATTATATTTTTCCTTTTCAATTTTCTTTCGCCACAACGATTTATAAAAGGAAATGACGATGATTTAACCTCACAATTTGCAAAGTTTGAAAAGCTGCGAATTATGGCAACATCAGAATTATGATGGCAACATCAGCTGCGGTTTTCTGATTGTTGTTGGGTTATTTGAGTTTCTGATAGATTTCAAACGATGTGTGATATCACACTTGAAAGGAGGTTCTAATAACTTTATATAGCTTATTTATATATATCAGCAGTTCGTAAGTTTATGATTCGATTCGTCAAGTGACTTTTTATGAAAATGCCGACACTTAATTACATCTACTTTCAGATTTTGCTTTTTTTTTTTTTATTTTTTGCATAAAAGGGTTTACTTTAAGTGTTCTCAAAAGTACATGTAGCAAATTCAAATTGAAAATGAAGGAATTAGGAGAAAAGAAGAGCAAAGAAGGCATAAAAATGGGAACAAATGATATTCAAATGCATTTTATTATTCTAAGTTGCGTTATAATAAAGAAAGAAATGATAAATACTGATTATTATTTGCAAGTATCAGTTTAAGGTGGTAATGGCTTAAATAAGGTGGGTTTTGAAGAGTCAGGAAAAATCTTCCTACATTCATATACAACTTGTAACAGAAGCTGCCGTTGTTCTTCGTCTTTCGTCAAACAATAATTGAAGTCCTGGATTAATTTTACCATCCTTTCAGCTGTTTCATTGACAACCTTAAAAACAGTTTATCCTTTTCTTACCTCTTAAAAATGTTGATTTTCACACCATACATCAGGATCAGGATCAGTAGTTAAAAATTCTGCATCAATTTCAAATCTCTTAAAAAATTTTAGAATTCGAGAAGAAGCAAAAAAAATTCATTTCTTTGTCCAATAAATAATCCACTTGTTTTAGACTGAGTGTTGCTTTTATATCCCTATCATCATCACAATCATCATCGTTTTCTTTATCGGAGGTTAATTTTAGAGCCATGCTTTTATTGACATTTATTTTCCAAAGTGTCATCAAAAAATGAAAATGCAACTTGCTCCGAGTTAAGATACCATAGATTTTTTATCATTTTAGACAGTGCCTTGTCTGCAACCTGTTTATCAATTTCCCTGTAGTTAACAAACGATTTTAATAATTGTAGATCTTGGTTGGGAACCAAAGTAGGTTTGGGGGCGTTGAACCACGCTTTTATATAAGTATTGATTATAAAAAAACAAATGTCTTCAATACCTTTTTCTCTAAATCTGTTAATGAAAATTGATCCCTGAAAAGATATATTTTGAAAGAATAAATGGCCTTTGCCATCCATCTAGCACCAGGTACTCTGAAAAAAAATGTCATTTGGAGGAAGACATCTTAGAAAAATTAAAAGTTGGATAAATTCTTTATAACCATCCAGGCTGTTGATTTTTTTAATTGTTCGATAAGCTTGAAATTTTTCGAATTACGTATTGTATATCTAATATTTTCATCTTTAATACCAGTTTTATTTTGTCTTTTCAACAGATTAATTGAATATTTTGCAAAATATCTGGCTGAGGACCAGTGATTGTGTTCATTTTACAATCAAAAACTCTAGAATAACTTCTAAAATATGGTGCCAACATGCTAAATACAGTATTTACTGCAGTGGTATCAAAACACCTCGCCTGAATTTTTCCAAGTACCACTGTTCAAATGCTGAAAATGACTTCTTCCTGAGAATTCCCATACTCTTTTCAAGCTGAGGAACTCCTATCAACTGTTCTTCATCCCCACAACTAATCAAAACCGCTAACCTCTCTACATTTTTTTTTCACTCAAAATATCTGGAAACAATTTCCTATCCCAGTGCACAACAGCTCTCTCTAAATCGGAATTCTTGAATTTATTTTTGATAGCTCGTTCCTTCGTTTTCGGAATTGCTGTATGCTAAATCGTATTACACTTCTACTTACAATTAAATTCAGTGGGTCATGTCCTAATGCCTCAGCAGTAACTGATATTATTCAGACTGCGACTCTGTCAGAATACTACACCCCTATCTAAAAATAAAGAATTTTTCAGCAATAATCTCTTCACTTCCTTGAGAGTACTTCCTCTTCTTTTTTTCTGGCCCTAATTCCTCTATGTCTGGAAAAATTATTACCATTTCCATATCTTCTTGCGTCGTCTCCTCTTCCTCTGATGTGCTGCTTAGTGAAGATTCCAGTTCTACATCTTCATCCCTCAAATCTTTCTAAAAAAATAAAACAAATAAAATAACATAAGCAATTAAGCACCACAGATAATGGCATCAAGTCAACTAATCTGAACAAAAAAAAATAATAAATAAATAAATTGCAATAAATAAAAGTTTTAGTTGATGTCAAACTATGTACCAACGTATAGTACTAAACAACATGAAAAAAAATGAGGGAAAACTCTGAAACTCTCCAACATTTTCTCTTGATTTTGTCAATCTTGCCATCTCAGTTGATCGACTCTTTTCTCTTTGTTCTGCTTTTACAAATTTCATGTCAATGCCTCCCGAGCGCCAGGACTTCCTTTTTCTCTCTCGAGTAACAAAAACTGCTCGTCTTCTTCAGTAGTGTTTAGTGCATCCTGATGAGCAACGTCAAATAGGTCATCAAGAGCTAACTTGAAAGCTTCTACTTTTTGATTTTGAGCTTTGCTTGCAGATCTGGTAGCGTTTTTTTTTTTTTTTTTTTTTTTTTTTTTTTTGCAGTTTCTCCTCTCCATACAGTTTTCAAGCTTTGCAACACAATCTTTAGCTTTCTCCCAAAATATTGGAACTTCCTGTCTTGTAGCTTCTCTGGTATTCAATTTCACTTGACGTATATTATAAAATAAACTGCGTAAAACTTGACAATTTGATGGCCGCTTACTATCAGTGATTTGATAAGACATGTAGCCAATTAAAAATATCTTGTTTTTCGTTCGTGTTATGTTCGTTGATGCTGTAGAAGACGAAAGGGAGAGCAAAACTTCAAGAAAACAATCATAAGACAGAATCGGGTTCTTGGACAAATATAGTTTTCATTTTATGAAGGAAAAACTGCAATTTTTTTTGCAAAAAATCGCAGTTTCTTCTTCTAAATAAAGAAAAGTGTGTTAATATAGGGGG
>JABUQX010138197.1:0-7500 GCA_015478945.1 Trachelipus rathkii | reverse complement strand
TTGGTTTATTTTATCGTTTATTTGGCATCTCTATCCTCTCCGGACCTTAGGTAGGCCATAGGGTGTTCGGTGAGGAGATATTTTTCTTATCATATATTTGTGCTTCCTTTGTATGTCATGCAGGTTCCGCCAAGTTGCTGCCCTAGGTTTCACCGTCGGAAGCATCTTATAAGATAATCAATATAATTATTTTTATTTAATATAATACATATGGGTGTATTTCGGTGAAAATTTGGGTATAGAAGATTTGTTCAATGAGTGGTATTGTACTGTTCCCAGGCTAATCATTATTCCCTTTTTTATAGCCTGGTGTCCGTATTTTGGATCTTCCTGTCCTGAAAACCTTATCACAGTTGCATTAAAATATTGTTGGACTTGAGACTTTTCATTTGTATGTTGGAAATATCCTCACGGATGACTGTCTATAATATATACGGTAATCGAAACTAGACTAATATCAAAGATGTAGAAGTCTCATTGAAATATGTTAAAAAGAAAAGCGAGATGATGATGAATTATAAGATTTGTATCATTTGTATAATATGAGGGCCTGCCAGTTATGTGCATTGCAAAGTATATTTACCAAAACTTTGGTAAAGATAGTCGGTCGTAAAAAACTATGAAAGATGAACTTTTATATTCTGTGTGTGCATGTTTGTATGTATACTATTATAGAGAGAAGAAACTTTAATTGTACTTGCCAGGACAGTTTCTAAATCCATAATAATTATTAAATATAGCTTCCCTTTGAGTAAGATTGAAAGAATTAAAACAAATATTTTGATTGCTCAAAGAAGGTACAAGTAAAATGCATTTTTGGTGAAACTATAGAATTTACTATATATTCGCACATTCAAAGGGTTCAAGAATCTGATATGAACAAAATATACTCGCATTGTGATCTCTATAAAATGAGCTATTATGCAGTTCTCTCTCCGGCTGAATTCATCTAGATGAGAGTATGAAACATCAATCCCCGATACTGACGGTTCCGATGTTAAATATGGAGAACGTGATGGAGAGATAGCATACCTATTATTTTCTGTCAACAGCTCGCTTTGCAATACATTGACTACAATAGAAATATTAAGGGTCTGCTGTAGAAGGGAAACTTGTGAAGGACTATTTCAGATTACTTAAATCAAACCATGTGGAACTGATCAAGAGAGAAAGTAAAGTTTTGTAAGAATGCTATAAACGTAGGATCAGCTAGTGGATGGAAGGAATAACCATAAGTTAGAAAACTATTTAACAAACTATCTATGTGGATCAAACTTATCTTGCCGCAACCACTAGGCAGTCACGAAATAATTAGAGTGCCTGTGGATTCTACTCTTATGGTTGGAAAGAAAGAAAAGCATTTATCCTGATGCATCTTACCTGAATAGCTAGAAATATCTCTCTGCTCCACCTTTAAGTGTATTTAGCGAGTAGAATGTTTAACCAAGCAGGAATTATTTCTACAAGTAATAAAGGTAATACGTCTTTCTCCAAGTTACACTCAGCTGCTCAGCTCATATGTTCTGGAACATCAATAATTAAGAGCAGTGTGAGCGATAATTTTAGAATATAACGAATAGAGCTTAACTAAATTGCAATGCATAGCTATTTATCACCATCCTTAGTTCACGCGACTTTGTGAGACTATAAAAACAATATTAATTAATTTCTCTATATAATTCGTGTATTGTCGTAATACTTATACAGTGTTCGACTAAACCAGCTGTATCATTACTTATATTATATAGTAAATATATATAATATTTTAAATATGCATAATAATAATATAAAAAAAGTATATAATATAATAAATATATTTATTAGTAATAAATGATAATTTTCTTATATTTATGTCTCAATTTACCTTAGTATAGATTATGATAAATAATTAGGAAAAATAAATGAATATACTGTATATATATTATTATATATATCACTTCATATATATTAATATTAGTTATTATATATATACTATATAATATATATATAATCTTTATTTATATATGAGGAAATATATATATTAACTACTATAATATATATAGTGACGTATTGGTATAACACGAATATATAATAATATAAATAATATATATTAAATGAAGTGATTAATAATATATATACCAAAAATTATGTATATGATATAATATAATATTATTTTATTGGTACTTTTTTTTTAAAGAAAAAAAATTAAATGATTTTTTGTTTGAAATTATTTCTTTTATTATTTTATTTTTTTTTTAATATTTATTATATATTTTATTATATTTTTATCATGCTGCTAATAAATATATATATACATACTATTGGCATTTATTAATATTAATATTTATTAATTATTGTTTTAATATTATATTAAAATAATATTAGTTAATATAATATATAATCTACTTAATTATTAACAGGAATATATATTTATTTAAATATATAATATTTAAGTAATATAAAATTTTGGATATAAACGGTTAATAATATAATTTAAATTAAGATCTAGATTAATATATATATATATATTAATTAATATATACTAGTATAATATAATATAATATATTTATAGATTATATATATATATTAAATATATTATATATAATTAATATATTTAATAATAGATATATATATATAATAATATATATATATAAAATATAATAATATATAATATAATATATATATATATATATATATAAATCTAAGTGGTTCGACTTCAGGTAAATCTTTTATACTACTCGGGTCTCTTCTTCTCTTCATCTCTCTCTCTCTTCTCTCTCTCTCTCTCGCTCTCTCTCTCTCTCTCTCTCTACTATCTCTCTCTCTCTCATTCTCTCTCTTTCTCTCTCTCTCTCTCTCTCTCTTACTCTCTCTCTCTCTCTCTGTAATTTAATATATATTATAATATAATATTATATTTACATTTGTAATAATTATATTAATATATAATATATATATATGTATAATATATAATTATATTTATATATATAGATATATAATATATTATATAAGATATAATTAATATAATATATATTAATTAAGTATTATATTATATAGGTATTATATATATATATAGATATTTATATACTATAGTATGTATATATATAATAATATATAATATATATACTATTATCTATTATATATATAACTATATCCGGATATATATACTCATAGTATGAGTATATATAGTATATAATATATTATATATTCACTTGAATATAATGACTAAAATAATAAATTTACACATTTAATTAGATAATAATATATATATTATAATAGTATATATGAGTATATTATACTGTTAAACTTTGAGTGATAACTATAATTATATATATTATACTTAATATGCTCATGTGGTTTATTTCAGATAATAACACGTTATATTAATGTATTTATTAGTTTAAGGATTTAGTAACAGTCTCATAATACAAGGTATATTCGACCCAATGTAAGATGAGAGGTATATATACTATATATATTATATATATATATATATATGGAGTATATAGGGCACCTCACCGATATGAGTATATAATAGGTATGGTATATAATCATTATATGAGTATATTTCGCTTACTACCTCACTTGGAGAAATTTGACTTTAGATATCTTAGTTATTGAGGAGATAATTCTAAAAGTAAGTTATAGTATATATATATATATATATTTAACACCAAATTATATTCAAACTATATTATTCAGTAGTTATTAGTAATTAAAAGGTAGTTTCATTTAATTCAAAAATTAAATTCTTAGGAAAATATACTATTCAGCCAATCTCTAAATTCAAGTATAGAATTTAAATATTATTTTTGGTATCTAAAATGGCAGTAAAAACAAATAAACGTTTATTTAATATTTTTTTTTAAATAAAACCAGTGTTGTATTAGATCCTAGTTTTCTCAACAACTCAAAAAAAATAAATCACCCACTTTCCGGCAGTCTAATGTACATTTATCATTTTCATCAAAAAATATCTTAACACGTAATGACTATTTCAGTATGAGCTCCGAGTTATCTCTTCTATGAGGAATGCGCTCTAGAGAAATAGTCTATTACTGTGCGCATGGTCTCCACACGATTCTTAACCACTTTTTGTTTATATTTTAAATAACATCTTTCCATATTTTATTTTGTAATAATTCTTGGATAACGTAAATTTCGAAATTTTCCATAAAATAAAATAGGACACGAAGTTTATCGAGAGAGTTTAGAGCTTCATCGATAGCTACTCCGATACTGACCGTTCCTTAAGATCTATTGCATTAAACACAAGAGTACCTCTCTTGCTGTAGTTTATGCGTCTGACATAGCGTGAAACAGGCTATTTACTGATACGAAATCTAGTACCGGGTAATATATATAGTATACTACACGTTTAACCATACTATGACATAACTTATATTATATATAATATATTATATAATTATATATATATATATAATAATATATATATATATATATATATAGTATATATATATTATATATATATATTATATATATAGAATATATATATATATATATATAAATATATAATAGAGTATATATAGTATACATTTTAATATATGTATATATTCTTTATTAATATATTATATAAGGAGGGTGTATATTATTATTATTACATTAAACTATTAATTATAAAGGGAATATTCAATATTTATAAAATTTAAATGCTGATCTATGTGATTTTAAATTAATCTAAAAATAAATTAAGATTTTATAAATTATTTTTTTTATGCTAAAACATGAAAAAAATATAAGCCCGGCTGATTTAAAAATCACTTAATCTTAAAATATTTTATTGCCTGAAAATTTTATCATACCAAAAAAAAATCAAAAATTCTATATTAAATTCATATATGTATATAGATAATTATTATTTATTAATAACTTATATATATAATTCTATTATGTAATACCAGAACCAGTACCCTTTCTTTCTTCCTCTATAAATTTATTAAAAATAAATATAGAAATAATTTAATACAAATCAGGAAAAAATTAAAAATATAAATAAAAAATAAAAAGACTAAAAATAAAATAAAAAATATTAAATATTAAAAAATAATTAAAATTTAACTATAACAAAATCAAAAAAAATCACCTAAAAAATCTTATTTAAAAAATATCTTACTTATATTTTTATTAAACTTGGTCGTATGCTTGCTATAGTAGTTTATTTCTAATAAAAGTATAAATTTAAATATTGATATGAGGTAAATGGAGTTTAAGGATATTCTTTTAACTCTTTCGTATAACGATTTAAGAGACTGTATGGCATCCACTTGACTTCCAGCTTTATCGTTATATATACTTAAAAGTAAACAAAAATATATAGTGTCAATTGTCTGACCGTATAATCTTGTATTTCTTTTGGAGTTTGTTTAATACGACATGTATCAACTCACTTCATTGAGAGATGAAGTACGTCTGTAAAATTCAAATAAGTTATGTCTTTGTTTAACAAAAGATTAAAAACATACATTACTCCTTTGTCTAAGTGAGAAATCCTTTTAGTAAAGTTCGACGCAGAAAAATTTTAGCTTTACCCTTAAAGCTATAAAATACATAATAAATACCATTAATTAACCAATACGGTGTTAACACTTTGCTTGTATGTGTATCCTCGTGATTTCTCCAACAATTACGCGATAGAATATATCAGAGAACATAAACTCTCATCGACAAATTAAAATACAAACACATATATAAAACAAATTTAAATATACATAGTGAACTGCAACTGTGATCAAGGTTTTCAGGGAGTTCAGTTAGCAAAGACGCTCCACCAAAATATCACGTGTGCTACACACAATGAGTCTCTATAAACTATGAATGGTTTGTAATGAATTAACATTTTTAGGTATTTGTTAGCCTTAGTTTTCAGGACAGGAAGATCCAAAATACGGACACCAGGCTATAAAAAAAGGGAATAATGATTAGCCTGGGAATAAATACCACTCATTGAACAAATCTTCTATACCCAAATTTTCACCGAAATACACCCATAAGTTTTATATTAAATAAAAATAATTATATTGATTATCTTATAAGATGCTTCCGACGGTGAAATCCTAGGGCAGCAACTCTGGCGGAACCCGCAGGCGTGGACATACAAAGGAAGCACAAATATATGATAAGAAAAATATCTCCTCACCGAACACCCCATGGCTTACTCTAGGGTCCGCTGAGGCCTTCACCACTGTTCATGTGCCCATGCCAAATATAAACGTATTAAAATAAATGTAACCATAAAATAAAAATCACCACTTATTAATTTGCTAAGAATCTTTATAAAATTTATATATTACATTTATTTACATTTAAGTTATTTTTAATTTACTTATAGAGCTCGTTGTGTGGCGTGACCTGACTAGATACTCTCAGTCAAGATTGTAAATGTTCAGGTTATACTAGTCTAATCAAAAAAATTAAGTTGAAAGAGCAAGAAAAGGCAGTTGCTTTATGCAATTCCTCAGACTCGTGCTCGAATCCATTTGTGAGAGTGATGTTGTCGACGATCCTTTAGAGAGAGGAGAACCGAACATAAGGTGTAATAGTTTATCGCTTAGGTGTGAAATCTCATCTTCAATATATATACGTAGAAAGAGCCTGTTTGAGTACGTTTAATGAAGGCTGATCACCGCTCCTTTAAACATCTTCACTGACGATTCCACATAGATCACATTTGATCGCCACGAATTGATAGCCTATAAATAGTGGCGCACTGCGACTAATGTTCTCAAGGAACATAATGTGGTTTTTGAATCCAAAGAGTTATATAAAATTGTTCTCTGGGATAAATATACTAAGATTAAATTACGTAATTAAACTCTATGAATAGGAGAACTATCCTACGCGTATTAATAAAGAACATTCTCAAAATAAAATGAATGAAGGAGGAAAGGAGTGTTATCTTTTACCATACATTATATAATAAGAGATTATGAAGTGGTGATATAGAAGTATAATGTATTACTGAAGAATAGTGAAAGCTTAGATAGAATCATAATTATATAATATAATAGGAAATGTGAGTCGCACACCGTAGATCCTATTTACAATCTGCAACAATAACTATAAGTGATTTGATTATACAACATTTGATGTGAAAGAATAATAATTTTTATAACCCACTCATGCTCAGAGTGATACGAGTATATATATACTCCATACACAGTCTGTATCAAACACGATCCATTAGGAACAACCACTTAAGATGAGCATGGAAATTAACATTACACCGAAATAAGAGTAAAAGCTTAATAAAGGTTATCATAGCTATAATTGAGAGAGAAACTTTGCAGAAAGTAGAACAAAAATTGTATATATGTCGATAAAAATATTATAATAAGAGGCACATTGATCGAAATACACTCAATTAAAAGCGATTTAATATTCTAAACATCTATTAAAATGATAGAAGTGAGATCTAAATTACTGCGAGATGTATATTTTATGACAAAAACTATAATCTGACGGAAGTGTGACGGATATATATTCGCAGAAAGGTTGATATAC